>SCLD01102863.1:0-31273 GCA_004367895.1 Oikopleura longicauda
AACGCAAATAGCTGTCCGTGGACAGTTTTCTCGTCCAAGTGAGAAATGCACAGTGAATCCCTGGTAAAGTTTGGACGATAAAACATGATAATTTCTCTCAGGCGGACGGATGGGAACAGTGAACCGTGATAGATACTAAAATATGGGTTTCTGTACTAAGTCCGACTAAACTTGGGTCGCCAAATACGATTTTGCCCATTTCCAGACCCTATGACGTCATATTTATGACTAATCCAAAAAGCCGAGGATTATCATACTCAATAATTCAATCATTGAATTGTTATATGAGTAGGTATTCATGTTGTAAAATCGACTTCACAGATGTTCTGAATGAGCAAATTGAGAAAAATCGAAATATTGAAGATCTACTGCTGTTGAGAAAAGACAAACTTAGGTTAATAGACGAGTCTGCGGCAATCTTACGACCTGCCATTAATAGAGAAGATTCACAAAAGGTAACTTTAACAATTTAAAAAGACAAAACATAAATTTAAAAAAAATAGATCAAAAACGCAGCATTGGCAATGCATACAAAGTGGGAGAAAATGTCACAATTGGTAAACCGTCGCCATTCTGCCCTCGAAGAAAACCGTCGACGTAGTTCAAAATTTTCGGAAAATATTTCTGAATTGAATTATTTCATTTTGGAAAAGTCGGGCGCGATAGAAATGGATAAAAAGCAGCTTGATCCAAGACAAGCGAAACAAGCTCTTCAAAGGCATCAAAAGACAGAGGAAGAAATAAAGATCAATGAAAGAATATTTGATGAAGGTAAAATCAAATCATTGGCGAAATCATTGATATTTATAAAACAAAATTTCAGTGAAAAAAGAAGGTCTTCATTTACGAGAAATGGCCAAGATGCCTTCAGATGTGAAGCAGCTAGATTCAGAAATTGATGATGTTAAACGAAATTGGTTCAAAATGACTCAACTTTCTTCTTCCTTCAAAAACGAGCTTGAAAACTCATTAGGTTAGTAACTTAGTATTGTGTCAGAATTTAATTGTGAATCATTGCCACTTCCGGTGGGAGATCCCACGAGACGGTTTTATTTTTGTTCATAATGAGTTTCAGTTTCTTCTGGTAGACTGATTGAAGCTGTTGAAAACTTGGATGACTGGTTAATGAAAGTTGAACCCGAGTTGTCAGATTTGAAACAGATTGATGGTGATGTTTATACTGTTAATAACCTTATTGATCAACATAGGAATGGTTAGAAATCACACTGGTTTTTTCGCGGTATCACTCGGTATTATGACTCATAGTCTATGACTTTCAAAATTATACTTTAATAATATATGAAACATATTTCTAATACCTAAAAGAAATTTCAAAAAAGAACTCGAAAATAAGGAAAATACATTTATTCAACTTCGGCGCCTTTCATCGGATCTGAGTGCTTCTGACTCAGCATGGATAACACCACAGATAAGTGGCTTGAGCTCACGATGGGAAAATTTGCGATCACTTTCTCGCAATCGCGATGACAAATTGGCACGTTCAAAAGCTCGTGCTCAGGATTTCGCTGACCGATATAATGATAATGTCAATTGGTTAAATGAAGCTGAAACGCGTGTTGATGCGATTGCACTTTTGCTTGAATCAGAAAGTACACCATCTCTCATGGAAAAATCAAGGCGAAATCATGACGAATTAATGGCTGATTTTGGACGTAGGCGAGAACAAATTGATAAAACACTCGAACTTGGAAATAATATTTTATCAAATGCACATAACGAAGCTATTGGTCCGCTTAAACAAAGTATTGGAGCCTTGAGGACCGTTTTCATAATCTTCACTTAGGCAGTTTGTCAAAAAATTGACCTCGAAGCATCGATTTAATTTTAATTGACACGAACTTTTAAAACAATTCAAAGCGCTGGTTGGAATGAACTCCACGACTGGATGGAACAACTTTCAGTTAAAATGAAAGGAATTGAAAATGAAGAAGGTATTAATAAAGAAAAACTTGATAAACTTCTTCAGTGGCTTCTAGCTAAACAAGGTTTGGTTTATATAATATAAACTTCACCGGTCGCAGGTTGACTCGCAACAACCTAAAGTGTACAACCGGTTTAAGTCACTTCCCGATGTTTAAGGGGGTCACACATTAGAGTGGACCACCCCATCATGAACGTGCACATATAACAGTGGAACACTTTATGTGCAAAATCATATGAAGATGTTACACTCCAATGTGTGCAAGTTCATGACCGGGTGTTACACTCTAATGTGTGATCACCTTTACCTTCGGTTCATCTCCGGTACGTTTTGAAACCAAAAAAGCTTTCTTGAAAGAACAAAATGCGAAACCATTCCCTTCACAAAATGTAAAGAAATTGAAGGAACTTAAATTAGAACATCAACAGTTCCAAGAAGAGATTCTTTCGCATCAAAATAATTTTGACGAAATGATTCGAATTTATCGAAAATCAAATCAAGGAAGCGTCATGAAAGATCATTATGGATCACTAAAGCTTTGGTAGGAGATTTCATAAATCTAATATAAAATGTATAACTAAAAAAATATCATAATCTGATCACAAAGAGGAGAAAGAGGAGAACAACTCTCCGAATATAGAAAATAGAGGGCGCCATTCAGAGAATTATGATCTTTTTTTAGTACAAGATAGACTTTTCGGAACTAGAGTATTTCGAATTGAGAATATATATCTTCAACCATCCCATAAGCGACGATCGCAAACTTCAAGCTCGGGATTGGTTGAATTCAGAAACCAAAATGCCGCCATTTTACACGGTACCTGGCAATCAGTCTGGTTGGCGGCACTTGATCGTCAGCGGGCAATCGATGCTGCTATTGAAGATGCCGAAGAGGAAGATTTTTCATTTGACGAATGGAGAAAGAGATATATGAAATGGATGAAACATAAAAAATCACGTGTTATGGAAATGATGAGATCTATGGATACAAACGGATCAGGTTACATCAACAATATCAATTTCATCAGAGGTGTCTGTGAATCAGGATTCGAGACAAACGAGCGTGAAATGTATCAGGTAAAATCGGAAGAATCGAAGTTTTCGATCAATCGAGTCGATGAATCGATAATTTCGGTAAATCAAAATTGTCGGGGAATTTTAATAATTTGTGTAGGTTGTGAAATTATTTGATAAAAACGGCGAGGGCCGAGTTGATTATTATGAATTCATTTCTGCCCTTCATCCACGCGAACAATATGTACCAACCAATGATGCTGAAAAAATCGAGGATGAAGTTATAAGAGAAGTTGCCAGATGTCGTTGTTGTGATCGATTTGCAGTCCATCAGATATCTGATAACAAGTACCGAGTAAGTTTTCAACTTTTTCAATCTTATCAAACCTTTATATGACCTTTGTGGACATGATGGAGACCATATTTGGTTATAATTTTAATTAAGTTTGGTGATTCTCAACAACTTCGTTTGGTGAGAATTTTGAAAAATTCTGTCATGGTTCGGGTCGGCGGTGGATGGTCTTCTCTTGATGAATTTCTGTCCAAAAATGATCCGTGTCGAGGTACCTTACATATAATCTGACAGTATCCGGTTTGAACCGGTTTATACAAATTAACAATTTATAATCGAACGTTAAGGAAAGAAGCGTAAGATAATGAGTATGTATCACTGTAATAGTACTGTAATTGTGATTAAGGTGCATCTCGCCGCAAGTGGCATAAAGGGAAAAGATCAGAGAGACCCCAGATGACGCCTCGGAGCTCATCCGATCTCGGCATGGGATCAAATGATTCATATCACTCGGGAAGTCCAGATTCTGGTCAGTCTGACTCTGCTCTTGGACTTAAAATGCTCGATTTTGGTTCGCTTAACGAGCTGACCAATCAGAACGGACGTTATGGTTCATGCGATTCATTAGATTCGTTTGCATCAGAGAATTTGTCATCATATGGGGTCTTTTCTCAATCCCTGCCAAGGCAAAAAGGCAGCAAAATACCGGTCAAGGGTAAAAATGAATTTTGATACCACCCTAACCAAAAATTGAATTATGTCAAGTATCGAGCTCAACTAGTACACATCTCGTTTGAGTCTAGTACTTCACAATTCTGAATCAGTTTGCAATCATTGATAATCATTTCGCATGATTTTATTTGAAACTTTGATAATTGATTACGTAATATTGCAAAATAACCAAAAACGTAATATCTACATAATAAATTATTACGTAGTTAAATATTACGTCACACATTTTACAATATTAATAACGCAATGATAAGTGACTTTCATCTTACGATTAAATCATTCTGAAGACTTCGGAATCTCAAGAACAGATTATAACATTTTTATTTTTAGCTCGTGGAAAAGTTGCACCACGCGAGTCACCCCAGCTCTCTGAGCCGTTAGCGGACGGTGCAAGTCAAGGGATGGCCTCTTTCAGTCGTCGTGGTCGAAACAGGACGACCAGTTCGACATCTAATAGTGGACCACAGATAACTCCTGTCAGAACAACAGCTAGTGATCGTCCATCAACACGTCCTGGATCGAGAATCCCATCTCGAAATCCATCTCGCTCCAATTCTCGTGCCAATTCACGTGATCCGTCACCATCCGGTGCTAAGTTATCTGTCTTATCTCCAACAATCTTATCACCCCAAACCCAAACACCGAAAGGGATGATAAGTCCTGGTACATTTACTCGACAAAGAGATGGAACAAGAACACCTCAAAGTGGAATACCGACTGGCTATAAAACACCCTCGGGTCGAAAAACGCCTTCGGGCAGAAAAACACCATCTGGAATACCAACGGGAATGAGAACTCCAAAATCAAGCGTAGGCGGAAGTGGAGGAGATATTATTGCAGAGGCGGCCAGACGTGTTAGAATGGAACTTTATAATAGAACCAACATGGCAGATGACATTTAAAAGTCATTCTAGGTCAAACGTGTCGATACAGAAAATTAAGAAACAGTTCAAACGCCTACGCTAAGTTTACCTACGCACTTCAGCACGCTCCATATTTCCGTAACAGTGTACTGCTTTACTTCTGCTTCAATATAATGGTGCCAAACACTTTCAAAAATAGTATTTTATTTCATGAATAGGTAGTGATATGAATGCCATCAAAGACCATCGAATTATTCCTCAGCCCTACCTCGGTTTTGTTTTACCACATAAGAGAATCAGCTTTTGTTTTTCCACTTATCGTCTGCAGGAAACTTATGAGATTTGACTTTACAGTTTATTGGGTCATCCTATGAGGTCATGTGAGACAAAAACGGTAAGTCAAGCCATCCTGAGGGCTTTCTTTGTTGGACATTCTTTTGCAAGCAGCTTCAAAACACCATCATCAAAAACTCCCTTATTGGCCATAGACTTTAGACTGATTTTCAAAGCTGAGAATTTTCATTTGTGAAAATGTTTTCGAAATTTTAGTCGATGGAATTTAAGGGGAATATTTTCCAACGAGATTTGATAGTATGAAAACCTAACATAGCTGTTTGTAGAAGGGGTTTACATCTGACTGTTGGGTTGAAGCCACGTCGATTTGGTGCTCGCATATAATTCGACGGTCGAAATAAGGGAACTTAGGACATTTTTATTGGAAGACTAATTTTATACTTCGAAGACGAACTTATACCGAACTTATAAAAATGCTTCCTTGAAAATTAATTGCAAAAACTTCGCAGCTGCCGTACAAATAAATTACTATTTTCTTAAAATCACTCTTTTGACTCACTTGAATTTCTTACGGTAAGTTCTTACGGTAAAGTTGAACATCATCAAATCACAATAACAAATGTATTAAATGTTGGAAAACTATTTTTTTCCTTCTTATATAGAATTAATTGAAACGTATGAATCAAATATGAATATAAAATGCTGTTTTACTTTTTTCTTGACTCTATTACGTATTTTCTCCATTAGTGATGGATGGTATGCTGGAGACTGTCATATCATATAAGTTCATTATTTGTCTTGAGTCTTTTGGGAAAGTCTGATTTTGCTGACCGTTCGATTTTTTAAATTCTACTTATGACTCAAGTTATGAGCAGAGTTGCAAATACAGCCAAAAACTTTTAGTGGTAGTGGCAATTTTGAGTGGTGGCTCAAAAACCACTTAATGGTGGTGGCAAAATTTAGTGGCAAACCACTGAACACTAAAACCTCTTAATTTTAGTGACAAAACAATAAATACTGAAAACACTGAATTCTAGTGACTGCCACTAATATTTCAATTTGACCTCGCAGCTTTGCTTCATCAGTTAGTCAAATTATGCACCACCACTAAAACCACTGAACCACTAAATTTTAGTGACTGGCAAAATTTTGCTATCAATAGTTTTTAATCGTTTCGCTTAATTTCACTGTCACCGAGTTTCAGTGGTTAGCCACTAACCACTGAATTTTAGTGGTTTCCACTAGTGGATTTGCAACTCTGCTTATGAGTCATATGATATAGACTATCATATCATATAGTGGGATGAGTTGAAATGAAGTTCAACAACAAAGTCTTTCAAAAACAATTTACAGTTATGTAAGGTAATGGATCGAACTGTTTAATATTGAGCGCTTTAATATTGAAAATGTTCAAAATACTGATTTTAATATGCTATGCAATATATTAGGGTTACAAAATTCAAATAAGATTCAGGATTTACAATGAGGAGGGTTGAATATATTTTTTTTCTCAGAGGACGGTCGAAGACGGACGGATGTTTTATCGGTCGAGTCCCGACCTAGTCCCGAATCCAGGTATTTTCTCGGGAAAGTAAGAGGTTTTCGTGAAATATAGGGGAACAGTCACATATTATAGTGGAACACCGGGTCTTGAACTAGCACACATGAGAGTGGAACACTTTACATGCAGAATCATGTCAACGGTGCTCCACTCTTACCATTAAAAACCTATGTTTGACCATCTTATATCTTCGGAGCGTTTTTCGTGTCCGTATGAAGTTGAGATAAAATGTATAAATATTCATACAAACAGTATGTGCTACATTCAGACAGTCTTGATTTTGGGCTGGTTTTTCAACTTCAATTAAGCTTAAATTAACTTTTTAAATAAGTAAATGAGTATATTCAACGCTCTTTTTGGTCATGGAAATCGTCATATGGAAATTATAGTCTACTTCTTTTTCCCAATTTCAATGATCGTTTTCTTATTGGTAAGAGAATATTTTTCGGTAAGGTTTGGTTGGTATGCCGGTCGACTGACATGTTGTGTAAAAAGCTCGGCTAAAGACGTTTCATGGAGATGTCAGGCACTGTGTCGAGCAGATCCGATGTTATATCAGTGATATGTCAAGAGTTTTTAAAGATGGTCGGCAACTTTTCCAGGCACTTTTGACATTCTTTGACAAGTTATGTCTTGATAATATCATGCTGCTTAATTCAACCATCAAGTGAGATAACTCTACCAAGATTGGTCGGAATTCCGTTTGGTTCATTATTGAGACGATGACCATCGGGAAGTCGCAACCCTACTTTAATTACACTTTAAGTGGTTAGATACAATTTATGGAACAAACTTTTCTTGCGACTAAACGCTTTTCATTCATGAATTATTCAGGTTGCATATATCTGGGTAAATGTGGCTCGTCCACGATGTTTCTCAGCAAAGGTCGCAGCAGAACGGGCTGAAATCTTTGAAAACATGAATATTGACGAAGAACAGGCAAGAATACCCTGGATAAAACCACCAATGCATATTGATATAAGCTGAAAATAAAAGGATTCGTATTAAAGTGACACTAAAGTTAGTTGGTTGATTTAAGAAATAAGTTTTTTTCAAATGTCAGTAGCAGCTCTTTGAATTTGGTTTGATACGTCACGCTTATTAACCAGCTGATTTTCAAAAATTATTTGCTCCAAGACGCCACGCGTGGCGATTTTTTTGCCATCATCTGATTGATTCATCGGTCAAAGTGACCGAGAACAAATTAATTCGTGTATTAATTGCTTTATTGTTTTGCCAAAATCATGCAAAAGAGAACTAAAATGGACGAGAATAAATCGTTGGAAACCAAGGAAAACGATGGTTTCTCATCATCGCGCGGACGGAGAATTCGACAGAGAAATTGAAAGAATCTATATAACACGACCTGTAGAACTCCTACGGCAACAAATTAGAAGGGTCAGAAAGGAGCATTCAAATGAAATCGCAGAAAAGGATAAAGAAATTGAAGGCCTTAAAGATATAATGATGGCACAAAAAACTAATGTTATTGAACTCGAAAAACGTTATTTTGAGCTCGAACGAAGGATCAAACACAGCAACTACAAGATAAATATCAAGAGTTGGACATCAGTTTCAAGAAATAAATCAACAACTAAAGGAGAGAAACCATCAGTTTCAAGCTAAAAATAGAGAATGGCGAACAACACAAAATCTTTTACATTTCAAGGATCAGCTGTTGCGCGAAAAAGACCAAAGGCTGCAAGAGAAACTTACAGAATATGAAGAACTCGTTTTTAAGATTAATTGTTTTCCAGACACCACTAATGATTTTGATGCAAATCAAACCCAAATGGATTCTCAGATGGCCTATGGAAAATTAGAACGAGCTTCAACTTGTCGTTTCAATGACAAACACGTTGTTCCCTCACATTTGAACACTGAACGACATGAATATGCAAAGAACTACCGCTTTTGGAATTTCAATGCGGGCCCTTTTGTGCACATAGTATCAAAATTCGATGATGAAAATTTTCAAAATGCATTCAAACTGCTCGGAGACATTGCTCAAAGGCGCGTTAACCAAATATTCCACAATGGGCGCTTTCATGATATAAATGGACCTTCCGGTACAATCAATACACTGATTTTAAGCCATGAAAAGCTGTTGGCGATGGAATTTCAAAAACAAACAGATTTTACAATGACCATTCGACTAATGAATCCCAGTGAGATCCAACAAAATCGATATGGTCAAAACAACCACTTTCAAGGTCCAAGACGCTAGTCCAAAGCGTTTCAACAATTACTCTTCCAAACCTTCATTTTCTGCAAATAAAAAAAATATAAAAAAATTAACCGTGAATTGTAAAATTTAATTCAAATAATTGTCTAGGGCAGTGGAATTAAATATTTGGTTGGCGTATCCTTCTAGCGCTACGTCGTGGTGTTGATGGCGTCTGAAATAAAGATTGCAAATTTTGAATGATAAAATTATAAAACGTAGAAATAATCAAAATATATATATTTTTTTGAATTTCTAGTACCTCTGGTCGTGTTTTGACAGGAGTCTGACGCGTCTTTTTTGCCGGTGAGTCCGTTACGTCATCGACTTCATTAGCGGATCGTTTTCGGGTTCGTTTGGGCAGTCTTAACCGAATTTTAAATTGTGATTCGACGCGTATTTGTAAACACTTACGAAAATTTGGGTTCGGAAGACTGAAGATTTTCAGCTGAAACTGGAATACTTTTTGAAGATTGTTTACTTCTTGGAGGGCTAAAGACGATTTCTTTGTCTTCTTCAAGCGCTGGTAATGGATCGACTTTTTGACTTGGTCTTTCAATGTTGCCTTTTGATCCATCTTCACTCTCGGCATCTGATTGGCCGGATTCAGATTGAGAACCAGATCGCTGTCTTATCCTACTCGAGCGTCGAGGAGTCGATGGTGCTCTTAAAATAACTTTAAAATCTTTCGAAAATCAAATTCAAAATTACCTATCTTTAGCACGCCTTGGCTTCTTTTTGTTAATTTCTTTTTCTTGTACATCCGATACATCACTTGGTGGCGTTGTTGATGTTGGAGATTCTGCTGATGGTTTTTGACTTGGTGTAGTATTTATGAACTTTTGAACTATTTCTGGTGAATTATCTTTCTCTTCGGGAAGATCATCTCGAGCTTCGATTTGCTCTTTGAGTGCGGTTTTTATTCTTTTACATAATAAGGCTTTATGGTGATTGAAATACGAACTTAATTAGAATAACGAACTTAAGGGTAGTAAGTTTTTAAATATTTTATCATCATTCCTTTTGTAGATTTTGTTAAAGCTGCAGTCCATTCAACATTTAATTTTGCTGCTAGTGATTTTAGCTCTTTCCCTAAAAAAACAATGTAAAACAACTACTATATAAGTTGAAGACCATAACTTTTTGTCCAAATAAAATGTAATCATACCTTCTATTGAATCCACTTCTTCTAGCATTTGAATTGGATCAAAATCAAGTTCCAGAATTTCGTTTTTTTTCTTTGATTTCTTAGTAGCCGTCTTTCTAGCAGGTTTTGCTTTTTCTAAATCTATTTCCAGTTTTTTCTTTGTTCGGCCACCTCTTCTGGTCTTCTTTTCATCTATTTTTTCTTCAGTTTCTTTAACATCTTCATTAACCTGTTCCTCCGTTATGGCCACAAGATTCAGTGACACATCAGTCTTGACAATTTCTTTTTCTTCACTATTTTGCCGCGATCTACCTCTTCGTGTTGTCGAGGGAGTCTTCACCCTTTCAAGGTTAACACTGACTTTTCTTCCAGTACTTTGAGTCATCTTTATCTCACTGTTTAATTCTTCTTTCTGTTTGTCTTCAACAACTTCTTCTACTTCTTGAATTTCTTCAAGTTTTTCGTCTTTCTTATCAGATTCTTCAACTTCCATTTCAGATTGGCTTTTAGATTTGTCTTCAGTGATAGTGTCTAAATTGACCGCAGGGTGGACTACGACTTCAGGTGTGATTTTAGTTTCTTGGCTGTTATTACGCGATCGAGTCATTCTTCGAGTCACTCCCTTTTTTACTGGTTCCAGTTTTTCGACTTCTTTCTCGGGAACTTTTTCATCGTCATTTAGAACTTCACTTTTTTCTTTATCTTTTTTTACTGCTTCTGGAGTCTTTGGTGGCTTCATCACAGGCTCATCTATGGCATCATCTGCTGAAGGCGATTCTTCTTGTACTATTTCTTGCATCTGGAAATAAATGATAGGCCGCTTTTGGTTAAATGTAAATACTTACTTTGAGCTCAGCGGCACCAGTAGTGGCTATCCTGCTATCCGTTCCAACAATTGATTCTTCATCGGAAACAGTCATTCGTTCACCATCCATTGATGTATCTTTTGTTAATACTGATCCTACTGATATCAATGGTTCTGTTTCATCTAAAGAAAAACAATAATTTTAACATAAAGGATTCCAAATATTAACCTTTCGCAGAGTCATCTTGATTGTCTTCATCGTGGTCTTCAAGATCTTCTTCATCCTCTTTATCACCATCATAAGTTACTTCCGGTATATGTGGTTTTTCTTCGATAATAACTTCATTATCAGATCTATCTGAATCGACACAATTGAATTCTAATCCCACAGCTTCGGCAACATCAGTTCCCATTTCTTTTGAAATATCTTTTTGAATAATTTTCAAAGATGAAGGGCTTCCTTTTCGAATCTCGAAACCAACAGGAATTGACGGAGCTTCAGATTCCATATCAGTTGCCTGGTCACCTTCGGCAAGAACTTGAAGATCGCCTTCAGTCAAATCGTCATTTTCTTTCAATTCTTTCAAAGTCTTCAAGTTTTCATTTTCAATCTCTTCTGAAATTCTTTCAAAATCTTCAGAAATCTTTTCTTCAATTTCTTCAGACAAGAGTTCTTCGGATATATTTTCTTTTTGTTTTTCAGAATTGGGCTTCACGTCTTCAGGTTTAACTTCTTCAAATTCTTCAATTTGCTCTTTTCTGGCATCGTTGGCTTCAGATATTGAAGTCTCTGGTGATAAATAAATTGATTCATTATAAAGCTTGTCTTCGGACAGATGGTCTTCCGGTTCCTTCATCTTATCTTCATTCTTCTCGTCTTCATCACCACTGGATTCAATGACAGTTATTCCTTCCATTGAAAGATCTCGCATTGGCTTCCTCACTTCTAAACTTTCCTGACTACTGAAAACAATCTCGCCTTCTGATTGACTATCGACTGCCGATTTCTGATTGGTTGATTCCTGAGTATCGCCCTGAGTTCCATAAAGTGTCTGACTGTGACTCAATTCTTCCAAATCTTCATCCTCAATATCATTATTTTCTTGAACTTCTTGTTGATCATTTTGAACTTCTGGTGGATCAACTTCCATTTCTTCATCATCTTCAGTAACTTCTTCATCATTTTCTGTATTTATATCATCTAAATGATCTTCTTCAATCAGTGTCACGGCTTCTTCTTCTTCTTCTTGTTCGTCTTCTCTATCTTCAACATCTTTTTGAAATCTCAATACTCTCTTGTTTGATTTCACAGTACTGGTTGTTGATTGGCTGTTTGCTTCTGAAGCCGACAATGAAGATAACTCTGAATTTTGTGATGAAGAAGTTTTCAAAAGACCCCGTGATGGACTTGAAGGTGGCAAATCTGGAATATTGCTTCTCTCTTCTTCACGAAGCAACTTCATTTGTTCTAATGAAGGTGACTCGAAGAGATTTTTTGTTTCTTCAATTAATTTTTCATTCATTTCATTTAAAGTGAAGCAATTTTGGGTTTCTTGGGAAGATTTCGATTTAAAATCGAGTAATTTGATGGGTTCTTCTCGGAGTGAAGTCGATCTTGAAGATTTTGTGTGATAGAGTTTGCATATTTGAAAAAGATCTGGTTTCTGATTAATTTTCATTTCGCGAATAACAACTTCATTTTCTTCACTATTCAATGGCAATCCGATTATTTGCGATTCCAGATTTAGGTGAATACTTTCGCGAATGAAAAATCCAAATTTTTCTATTCGAATTTTTCGATCGGGGACGGTTCGAATCAGAAGCCAACATTGTCGACATTTCTTATTGGCCAAATAAATGTCGATTTTTGCATTTAGGATTTCAAGATATTCTGTTTTGCTAGATGGTTCAGGGATGGGAATTTTAAGAAATCGTAGCGCATCGGAGGACAACCCAAATGATAATAATTGATAGATGATGTTTTTCCAATGCGAAATCGTTATGGGTGTGATGCATCCAGAAGAGAGGAATACGCGGACTGCTTCTTCGCCACGTCCATTGTCCAGGTTCCAGCATCCAATCGCGTAGTCAATAAGGCCCTGGTTTATTCTTAAAGCAGATCCAAACGTTTCCAGGAAATGCTCATCGACGGTAATTACGTCACGATTACCAGATGATGACGTCATTTCGAGTAGGTCAAGCATAAGATAAAATAGAATAGTGCAACTGAGCTCTGGTTGTACAATTCTCGATAATAGTAAATCAAGAAGGATTTTTATGCTCGTAGGTGGGTAGACTCCTGCTTTCTGATTCGTTGTCTTTATCGCACTATGATTGGTCCAGCCGGATTTCAAATCAGAAGGTATAAGATCACAAATCATGTCAATCATAAGTGCTGATGTTGTATTCCCTGTCCACGATCGAAATTGTCGCCGCAAATTTTCAATTTTCGTTTTGATTTTATCATAAGACCAAATTGAACTTCCTGTTTCAATTTGACATTCTTTTATGGTTTTCGAAAACATTATTGAAAAACCTACCCTAGCTTACCAACCCAAACTATGGTCAAAAGTTACCCTAAAACGGGAGAAAACGTTCCTGGTAATACTTTTACTTTGACCAGCCATCTCAAAACATGAATATATCTTTGATTCAAATCTGTTCCTTCTGATGTTTGTAACGTCATTATTTTCGGATTCGCCACATCCGACATTATTTTCAGAATTTGTGACAAATGGGAAAGTTGTGTCTGAATCGCCACCATCTTCGTTTCAAATACAGTGTTTTGATTGTTTATCTCATCGGATAGAAAAATGAAATGCAAGATTGAGTTTAATTTCGCTTTCAACTGATGAACTTTTCGAATGCACCACATTTCGAGCATTTCAGGTGCAATACCACGAACAGCGAGTTCATTGTCACGTGCTGCCACGAAAGCCAAGCGGAGAGCTGGTAATTGACCAAAACTAAGAGCAGAATCTAAAACAGCTTCTCTTTTTTTTATTGAATTTTGACATTGGATGGCATCTTTTAGACTTATCTGATCTATTTTTTGTTTGAATTTATTTTGAGTTAGACCAGATAATTCAAGACGCTTAAATGCCGCATCTGGATCACAAAGTGTACCAACACCACCGTCTTGTTGCGCTTTTAATAAGTTTTGAGATCTGCCACAGTTTGTTACTCCAATTTTGAGTTGGGTTTAAGACAATAGATGAAAACTATCCTAAACAGTAGAGTGCATTTTCTTGTTTGCCCATAATATCATGAACATCAAAATATACTGCATTTAGATCTCGATAAATCAATTCAACTTGGAATGAAACGCTTGAAGGTTCGTTGGGCTCGGAGTAAAGTTCGTCAGTTTCTAGAATACCGCCACCACATTGGCCCGATTTAAATGAAACTTTCATCGATTTCAAAATAATTGCCTAATTTTTTCAAAGCTTATGCTGTAACTTTTCGTATCAGAAAATATTCGGAAACACTCCTAAACTGTTTGGATCTATTCGATAAGTGAATGGATGATCTGGTGAGACAGTAACAATTGTGAAAAAATGTCTGTCCCATCGCGTTCCCAGATGACCCGGGCATCTTGCATTGTAATATCGGTTAAGATCAAAGCATATAATTCGGAATTTATCGTCTCGAACACCAAAGGCCGCTAAACTGGCCTGAGGACATGCCCCGCACCAATCTGACCAATCAGTGGGCTCGTATTTTCCATATTGCTCGATTGGAAATGATTTTGTCAAAATTCCTTTGCGGGCATACGAGAATCGACCCACCACTCGACTTAGCATTGAATAAAAGGTTTCACGTTTTTTTGTCTTTGGATTCTTGAGAGGATCAGATCTATCGAATTCAAGACTATCAAATGGGTTTAGTTTTTCGAAGACCAAGTTTGATCAAAATTCGTACCGTGGTACAGTTTAAATAATCTGGACTTGACCTATAAACCCAAACTATAGAGTTCAAGTTGCAGGAGATTATCGTCTCTTTGGGCACATTGCCATACCCAACCATTTCGTTTTGGGTCATTTTCTGGCTCTTGAAAAAATAAAGATTTGATTTCTCCAAATTCTGAATCTTTATTGTGATTGAACCACATAACTCGAAGATCTTTGACGGAATAGAAAGCAACTTTACCACACTTTGTACCGACAAAAATGAATGAAGCGCGCTTATCGAAACTTTCATTGTGATGTCAAATGACAATTTTATTTTACAAACTTATATTTATAAAAACCGTATAAAAAGGTTTTATCATTTTGCCATCACAGACCTTAGAGTGGTTATTTCAGAGAATGAATACTTCAGTTTGAGCTTCAAAAGTTGAGAATTTGAATTTTGAACGAATTCGTTGACTTCAGCACACTTTGAAACCGATTCAGCTCGACAGGAAAGGCCACCGTTGAGCTCATATGATAATAAATAAACTTCATCACAGCATGCAACTGATAATAAACTTGGGCAATTGGCAATTTTTGGATGGAAACATATTTTATTCACATCGGAAAAGCTGTCGAAAATCGGAACAATTTTAGTTGGAACACGTGGTAGACTTTCAAGCGTTCATAAAATTGATTTGGAGAGTTAGCGCACTCAGACCACCAGTAACAAAACCAAATTTTCAGAACATATTCCTGATTCGTTTTAATCTAATGGATAGAAAAGGGTTGAAAATAACAATTTCTCCGCCACCACCAGATGGATAATCAATTCCAATAAATAATAAATCGCTGTCTTGACTGGATGATATGCAGCTTATTGTAGAATTCTGACCAAATGCAAAGCTTCCAATTCTAAAATCCAGAATAAGAATTTTCCAAAAACGATGAAGAGCAATAAAAAATTACCTGTAGCCATTTTGTTTAGAGAAAACATTCAAATGATCTAAATCTGCCTCACAGATAAATTTTCCTTGGTGACATTGAAAACTCGTGTGAATAGTTTCTTCTCCATTTCGAACAAAATTTGCATCTAACTGGATCGACTTGATTTTCTTTGGGAATGGTGCTCTCCTCAAAATAACTTTTTCACAGTTTTTCATCAACTTTTTAAATTGGTCAACTCTAGAATTTTATTTTCGCAGACTCAAATTCATTTCAAAACCTTCCTTCAATGGGATCCATCACCAACACAAATTAAATCTCTCAAAAATAATTTTCAATTTTTGGACCAATCTAAATGAGAACGGAATTTGATTGGCTGGCACAATTTTTAAATTGGAAGGTGTAAAGATGAGTAAAGTTTTAAAAAGAATAAACGGAATATATTTTTTTATTAAGGACACATATAAGGTTCTGAATATATGGCGTAGATGTGGCATAGTAATATTTGGCGATGTTCCGACAAAATGTCCGATAGTATGTTTTTGCTATTTTCTCAATGCGTTGACAAGGAGATAAACTGAGGCACACTCTGATTGGCCAGCTGGCACCAACTGGGGCGTAACAATCAGTAAAACCCTACGCAAAATGTCATTAATCGGTCAAAATGTCAGAACTGGTTTACAGCAGAATCGACAGTGATCTGATTTAGGGTCAAGCCCTAAAAATGAAGAAAATATTTCTTTGGATTTTTCATGAACGTTTAGGAACATCCCAGGAACGAATAATTGCGAGTACCGTAGGATTTGAGGGTACTCTTAAGTTCGAATAGCAGCTGATGTTTGATTTTGAGATTTTTGAGCTTTCTTTAATTTTCGAAGTTTTTTTGTTTCGTCGAGGAGCCAATCAAGACCAGGCTCTAGTCCATCACCAGTCGTAGCACAACTCGGTTGGACACTCCATGACCTTTCTCCTAATCGATCTAATCCTAGTAACTCTGGAATTTCATTGGCCATACGAGCTCCCTTTAAATCTTTCAAAGCTTATTTGTTACGTTTCTATGCCAAAAATGACCTAATTTTAATAATCATTTTATAAATGAGAAGTCAGAAAATAAACTAGCCTTGTTTGTTTGCGTAAATAAGAACAACAGAATCCTTCATTTCCCTATCATTGACAATTTTGGTAAATTCATCACGCGCTTGTTGAATACGATCATGATCAGCACAATCGATAACGAATATTAACGCCTGAGTTTGAGGTCAATTAAGTAATTAATCATCAAAGGGTCAGATAATCGGTCATTAAAAGAAATCTTACATGTGTTCCAGTGTAATAATGTCTCCAAAGTGATCTTATTGAATCTTGCCCACCAACATCCCAAACATTTAAATTCATTTTTTTATATTTTATAGTTTCCACATTGAATCCAACGGTAGGAATCGTATTCAACGTTTCATCCAACTTCAATTTATATAAAATCGTAGATTTACCCGCTAAAATTCAATTTTGTCCCTTTTGTTGTCCATTTTTGACGTCATCTAGCACACTGATGACGTCATAATGATGTAATTCGTACCTGAATCAAGTCCAAGAAGTAAAACTCGTAACTCTTTTTGGCCTAATTTGCTCAAGCTCAATCCCATTTCTAAAAAATTAAAATTTCAAGTTCAAAATTATTTTTTTAGAATTGAACTAATCTAGAAATAAGATTAAAGTTCCGGGATAACTTATGTATTATGCAATAAGAAACAATAAAAAGAGATGTTCAACCAAACAACAGTTTAAGGGTAGTTCATAAATCTGACAAATCACCATATTTTTATCAAACTTAGACTTCACAATGAAACTACCCTTAATTTTTTTGAGAAGTTTATTGGACCGGTTTTGAAGTCTATTAGAAGTTGTTGAGAGTTTTGACCAAATGAACAAAAATTAATAAAACTTGCCACGGCATTGTTTATTGGATGGCGACTTTGCGTTTGGCAAATAGTTAGAACGGACTGAAGAAAGATGAATTTCAGTTGTAGATTTAGCCTTCGTTGGATTGATTTGGGCAGATTTTTGAATGACGTCATGATGATGCCATGATGACGTCACGAGTTTATGTTCTGCTTGAGTTCGCGTAGATCCTTTTTCAATCGGAGGGCGCTTAAACGAGCACTTGGCCTTTTTATCGTTTTAAAATCGAAATCGAATAACCCAGCGATCAGGACAAGCCTACGTGAAACTGGTAAATAGACAAACTGGTTACTGACCCGATGCTGATCTAGAACAATTCAAAACGATTCCTTTCTTGCCAGCATTCTTTCATTAATTGCACTAGAACGCTTAGCTCAGAAAGAACATACGGCTCCGGCGATTCTAATTCAATGATAATATTACTTGGTTTGGTTTGATTTGGCTCAATAAAGCCCTGTACAGAATTCCAAAATCGACGATGCGTGTAATGATTGGGAACGAATGGCCTTTGAGGTGGGTCAGCGGTGACCACAGAGGCCATATCTTCAATTTTGGGCTCAGCAGGGACACTATCCCAATATGGTTGACGATATTCTGGAATTTCTTCAAAGGCAGGATTGTTAAGCGCATCCTTGCGTACACCATAATATCCCTTTGGAAATAATTTATAAAAATAGAACGTATTTATGATTTCTTACTTTTGTTCGGTTTAATAATTCCCAAAAAACAAGTGCGGAGGAATAAATATCAGCTCGAGTAAGATTCAGATATTCATTGAAAAGTTCAGTTTTCAAATACTCAGGCGCCAAATAACGAACAGTTCCAACCGGATTTTTTGAAGATACGTACATTCCTGTTTGATGTTTCAAAATGAAGTTACTACTAAATTCATCAAAATATTGATGGTCGACGGGCCATGGTAAACTATGGTATTGAATTTCGACTAATATTGGAAATTTGACTTCCGGTTTATATTTTTTGATAAATGAAAGAGAGAGTGAGAGAAGGATCCCGCCCACGCTCGCTCAATCTCTTAGATCTACGCATTTTGATGTGCTTAAAAAGTTGTCAAATTTTTGTTTTGTTGGTGAAACAGTTCCTGAATCAAAACCAGAAGAGCCCGAAATGCCACCTCTGAAATTGCTTGTCGGCACCAGTGTTTGATTAGAACCACAGAAACATGCCAAACCCAAATCAGCAATACAAAGTTCTAAGTTTGATTTAACCAAAATATTTTTTGATTTTATATCACGATGAGCAATTGCAAACTTTTTCGTTAGTGTTCCCTGAATTTCTATTTTACAGATTCATTGATGTTAAGTTTTTATTGTCTCGTGTTTATCAAATGCCAGTAAGTAACTGTGACCTTTTAATGACACTGTCATTAGTGTCAGTGCAACTTAGTCGACATATCAAAACTCCTGACACAGAATTTATTTATGAATGTATTTTTTTATTTATGAATCAATCCTTTGTGTAAATGCTCGACACCACTAGCAATCGAATGTGCCATTTTAATACATAGCTCAGGTGTAAGTGTATTTTCAACCAAATAATCAAATAATGATCCACGTTCATGATAATCCATAATCAGCCACAATTCAGTCTAATTAAGTGTTTTAAGACTATGAAACCTGTGAGGATCAAATTAAATTGATGGTTTTGAACACTATCCTGGGTACCGTTATCACGGTTATCGGCAGCAATAAAGCGAAGTATATTTTCATGGGCAAGCGATTGAGATTGATAAAATGTGACTTCTCTTTGCCATGAAGCCTCTTCCTTTGAATAAAACTTCTTGACAGCAACATGATCAGAATTATAAATTGCCCTGAAGACAGTTCCATATCTGCCATTACCAACTCTAAAAGTCAAATTCGGTGAGACAGTGTCTAGAGATCGTTAAAGTTGTGTCTCTTTAATAATTTACCTGTCAATGATTCGCGTCTGACGGGCAATTGTCCGTTGAGTACAGATTGTATTACCCTGTCCACTACCAGAATCATCTGGTGGATCTGTTATAAATGTTACACCAGTTGAACCAGCATTGGTTATATCTGTGCCATCCCTAAATGATCGATTTAAATATCATTTTTAACCTTAAACGGATGGTTGATATGATGTAATTGACATGATTAAGTCTTTAATCTTAAAGAGGCCATAAAAGACTTTATAGTATTAATATCAAGTCACGGAAGTATAAACTGTCATATTTCTAGAATAACGTTATCTTAGACTATTAACGATTATCCAGATGTGCCTCGGCAATTAAAGTTTGTGTCAAAATTCCTATATGGTCATGTCTTTAATTTACCTTAGAGCTTGGTCCATGATGGGCATGTGTGCACCGTGTTGATTATATCTTGCACCCGTACTAAAGTTGCTTGATACTTGTTTGCAGCATTTTCCAAACAGCTGCTTGACTAAGTCTGGATATTTTCTATACATACAGAATACAGTTATCAATATCAATATAATCACAATGAGTGCAACATATAAATAGCGTTGTGTTCGTTTCATCTTGCGATCTTTATAAAATGCCTCTAAAATCAATGGTACGTTACGATATGGTACGATGAACGATCGTAATACGATAGGATCTTACCTTCAATAGGAGTACGGCTTCGATCATTGCAATTATTTTCGTCCCAGCAGCAGACAACATCTACATCGGGCCTGTAAAAATAATATGAAGTTTTAAATTTTTATGGTTGAACTCACCACCTTGAATTACATTGAGTTGTTGGAATGTCATTAGTCGACTCAATAGTTTTGCATCCCCATGTGATTTCGATATGATCATGTTTTTTCTTAGAAACGGTTTCAAAAAAAAAATCATACTCTGAATTTTCGCTTACACTGGAAGAGGCAAGTGCATCATTTTTTTGGTGGGCAGTGACTTGTTTACGGCACATTCCGTTGGGGTTTTGTTTTCGATTAATTTGACAATGAGTTTCATTCGCTATTCTTATACCAGTAAAGTTGCCTTGAACTCCCTTTACCTTCTCGTGATATTGAATAACTAGGAATAAGTTATTATGGTACGATGCTCAGTGGAACCGTTAACTTACCGTGGCATTTTGTATCGGCAAAGTCATGAAATGGATCCGAATGGTCGAGTCCACATCGGCAAAAAAGAAGATCTTCATTATCAGTTTGATTTCTAGATGACTGATCTTGAGACAGGTTATCGCTTAACGACGAGCAGCATACCGCGAATGAGAGGAATACTTTAAATCAGGTCATAAATGTTTAATATCAACATTATAAAAATAAATGTTTAAACACGCAAGCACCATAAATATCAATTCAACCCAAAGTTGACTATTATAAATCCTAAAAATTGGCACTTTCCTAATATTCGGGCAAAAAATACCAGCTCAATTGAGTATAATATAATGATAGTTTATAATTGGCTTTTGTTGTGTATTGCATGAGTTTTCTAGGGACAACTATTTATGATCGATTCCTTTAGTTTTCATTCAGGTCATCCCAATTCTGTTCACTGATGGAACATCTAACATTACCTCTTCGAGATACTCCGAATCAAATGATTTCCGACCTATATATGCTTTTTTCTCAATTTCTCTAAATACGAATATTATATTACTGGAGGACTCTTTCTCTCTTCTCTCTCTCTTTATCTGCTTCGAGTCTATGACCCAATCTCTTGAATTGAAAAGTCTCCCGGTTTTACCGATTCCTCAAATTGTGTAATTCATGCCTCCGCCTCCTCCTCCAAACTCACTTTCCTCCCTCCACCTCCACATAGACCACTTCAAAGGGTCTTTTGGTGATCTTTCTGTGAACAGAATCTTTTGAGTACCTCAGAGACGAATATCTACAAATATTTCGAAGACTTGAATGGCAGAGAGGCATGTTTGACCTTGAATGATGCAGTAGTCTAGTCTGAATGACCAAATAAAGACCTTATAAATATTGATAAATTGTCCACAGATTTGTCAGTCACAGAAAAAAACTTTGATTCCCACAAAATATACATTGATAATGTTACATTGGTAAAGCATAGACTGGAATAAAAACTTTTTGATCTCATATGAATCATATGATATGATGATTGCAATTCATTTGCATGTGTGTTAAGCCCAAGAACCATAAATCCGAAGTCAAATATGCTGAGAATCCTACCCTTGAAAAAGTTTATTCTATTTCCGCTAGCTGTGCTAGGGAGCACTCAACACCTCAACGCACCCCTGGGACTTTATTAAAAATATAAAAATCATTGACTAAACTCTGACTAAACTGAGGTTATGTGCGTAGTTTTAGAACTCTTAGTCGTGGCTAAAAAAGCGATTAAATTAAATCTTAAATGACATCTTAATCTCTAGAAACGAACTCTTTTATTTGAAGTTAATTTAGTAACAGTAAGTTCAGATTTCTGACTTGATGATATATGTACCTGGAATACGTCTCGCCTAAACGTCGGAAATGAAAAAGCGTTACTTATGAATATAAATATCACGCCTTTGAACTTCCAAAAAACGACATAAACGATGTACTTAAGTAATATTGAGGTCAAAGTCAACATAAATTCTACTCGAAAAATTTTAGCCATGTCCCGCCCGTCCTTTGAGGCCTATTCAATGCCGTCCTCGGTCTCAGACATCCAATAAATTGACCGATTTGTCTTGGAAAATGACCGAAAAATAAGTTAGAGATCAATTTGTTAGAATGAGACCAAAATGATGATCAACGATGACCAAAATTTATATCCCCCTCCCCCGTAATACACACAATGTTTTACAGGGTATTTCCCAAGATCAAAAGTTGCTAATATTGACTATGCAGCAGAAAACTACCATGGTATACTAGTAAACTATTCAGTTAAAAAAATCTGACCTATGCAATTCAATAAATCATAAATATTCTTCATTGAAATGACCTTTTCAAAATTGAGTGGATAGACAATAACCATTCTTCAATATCCCAGATCCCTTGTTTTTAGAGAGTGTGGTTCCCCACGATATACCATTCTCGATCTGTAACTGAGAAGAATCTGTGGCGAGATGAAAATTATAGTAAAATTATTTTACAGATACTAAACAATTAAATGAATTCAATGTTTTATACGGTAGTAAACATTAAACTTTGCTTACTCAACTACCGTCTTGAACCACACCTATTCAAACCCCAATGGATGTTAATAACCACTTTATGAGTCCTTTTAGACTAACAGCTTTGATAACCTATTTTTCCAAGAGAGCGATATTTTATTGGAAGATCTCCTTTTGAGATTTTTTCAGATTGCCTGAGATCAGTGAAACGAGCACAATGAATTTTGTTTGGAAGTTCCAGGGATTCATGGACAACCGTGGTTTGCAGTTGCCCGTGGATTCCTGTTTGGAAGGTAAAGAAAAGTGTAGGTAAAATAAATCAATATTTTTCAATATAAAAATCGTATATCCATAGCCAATATTTTGATTTTTGGTTAATAAGTATCCTGATTGTGGACACGTGAGGCGCTTTTGATTCGTCAAACGAAATGTTAAAATTACCATTTTCGTTAACATGTCCAAATTCTTTAAAAGATGATTCGTCTCGAAACATGGCTGGATCCAACATTTGACTATTTGAATAAAAAACAGATGAACCAGTAGGTAATTTATCATTGGGATGTTCTACACCACCAGATAGTATTCGTAATTTTGAGATTCTTATTGATTCCTTGAAGACGAAAACAATCATTGAACCTAGAAACATTTGTTTATACCAGCGCTTTATGACTCATAATTTATGAGTCATAAATTATGAGCCATTGATTTCTTACCCTGTGTAAAGGTCTGTCCCCAAAATGCTGAACGACCGGTATAAAGGTGGCTTAAAGTGAATCTATTGTAGGCTTTAATGTCGGTGAATGCTTTGATGAGAGGCGGATTTCTGAATGAAGGTATTCCAGCTTTTCTGCCAAATGAAGCATCTTGGAGCTTTTGAGTTTTTCCCTTTAATGAAGAATAGAGGCCGATATGCTGAAACTGGGCTGGTTTGATTGTTCTTTTTATCTTTCGCTTTTCAATTTGACACAGATGCATATCTTTTTCTGGATTGCAAATTTTCGTGTACATAATATGTTCCAACAGCCAATCAACTGGCTTGTCACGCCAAAACATAAGAACAAATTCAGACATTATCTAAACGAGCCATAAATACCATGAAATTAATCCCATCATTTAGGGCATTGTTATTTTTTTACTTACATTGAGCGATTGGGATTTAAAAAGTTTCCCAATAAATCCCAAATTAGAAAATTCTAATAGAAACCAGTCGTCAATCTGGGCATTTATCTTTTCCATCATAAATTCTAGAAATCCACTTTTTGCTATGACGTCATCCTCGAGTTGAATATAGTAATGTGATTTCGAAAGACAGCTCATCCATAAGTATATATAATCTTAAAAATCACTAAGGGAATGGTACCTCGGAAAAAAATGATGAAATTTTATGTTGAAATGTTATGGTGAAATGTTATGGTTTAAAATTTAAATTATATAAAAATTAAATATTTTACCTAAATTTTGTTTTTGTCTCCATTTTATTCTAACGGGTGAATCTCCAAATGAATTCAGTGTTTTGACTTGATCAAAATTTGGATAATAATATTGAGGGGGAGAGATTATTTCAATCATTCCATTTTTGAGCAGATACGGGAAATTCGCTTGAACTTCGGATCCGATTTTACCAATAAATGTTTCATCCATTTCGCCGACATAAATCATTATTCCATAGCTTTTACTATAGAGAGCTCAAGATTTGTACCCCTGGGATATCTCCAGTTGATCTTTATGGCGTCTCATATTTTGATCCGTGTCCTTTCCCAGCAGGACAAGCCTTTTACTGTCAACGATAACTAACTCAAGTCATCTCAACTATTGATTAATTAAGTTTAACTCTTCAGCCCTTTTCCTATGACCTGCACCAATAACAATTGAAGATAATGTCTTCATAAGATATGAAACTTCACCTTTATCATCAGATCTCTTGACAGTCGGAATACCAATAATTAAATCCAGTTCAGATTTCAATTTACCGATCTTTATCATTGGTTCAAGAGTGGCACCAGACGGGACATGATCCAAGTAAGAAAGTGGACCAGGTAAAATAAAATTTGATCCATTCGTACGGGTAACAGGTAATGCTGTATCGGTCACGTGAGTCATTTCGTTGAGCATATCGACGAGTTTAACCCGGGAATTTCTAGAAATTATTTGAAAAAGCTATTCTATTCAGTATATAATATCCAGTGTGAATTTTTACCTGAGCTCTTGCTCTAACTCTTCGACTCTGTCATTAAGCAAACGGGCATCATGATGTTCCTGTTTATTTCTTATTTGATCTTTTTCTCTATTCGTTCTTATTAAAAAAACTAACGAAAAAACAAGAAGAATAAAAATGGCCAAATTGATCCGTTGAATGATCCGCCACATGATGGTTGATCATCTCATTCTATTCGTCCGATCATTCTAAATGATATAATGATGAAACGGGTTAACGAAATGACCTTTTTGAGTCAATTATCAAACCAATGGTCTTTCCTTTAAATAATATATTCCCTTTTCGTACAAATTCGAAACCATTTGCTCGTTTCGATTGTTCGCTGAATTTCGATATTCATGCCGAACACGATCCTTTTATGGTTTTAAATGGCCAATTCAAGGTCGATATTTTGTTCGGAGGATTAATCAGACATTATTGTGATGCATTATTTAGATTAAAATTATTATATGCAGGTATATTACATATTCATATTATATTGATTTACTAATTTGAAGATAATAACGTTTTCCCCTTTACAAACTGATATGGCTATAATATTGACCAGTATACTCAAAATTTGAGACTGAAATAACCCATAATTTGTATCAATTGCATACAAAACTAGACTTTAGTTAACTGCCACTTAAAATCTAAACAGCTTGATATCTTTTATAAAAACCTTTCCTGAAGCCATCCGGGATTTGTGTAACGTAGCTCTGATGAAGATTTTATCAACTTTTTATATAAGTTCAACTTCTCTCTTCGAGTATACTTAATTTGAAGTTTTAAGCTTTTAAGGATAAAAGTTTTCATATAATGAATTGTTTTATCCGACAAAAGTGCCATTTAAATAGTTTCGCTTAACATAATTCATGGTTACTATATGCTAGGGCATCATCAAGTCTGTGCCCTGAGTTGAAATAAATTTTTATTTTAAAATTATCTAGTTCTGGGTATGGAAAAGTTTTACTTTTATGAAAAGATCTCATCTTACCTGTGAGGATAGGCGTAGTATTTGAATTGTATGCATATTTCTAAAATATTTTAGGGTTTTTGGCCGTGTATTTTGGCATAATTTGCTTTTGAATGAACGTATTCGGAGTAGAGAGACAGAAAATGAGATTTTGAAGTAAATGATGAAGCTATTTAAGGTATAACATGGCTTTGGTTGTAAAGTGTCTTGTTCTGAAGCCAGTCGATTGGCTGAAATCCAGGCTTATTACATTAAAAGCAGATTTAGGGTAATTTACACATCCTTCGCTATGTGCATTGACCTTAAAACTGTAAAAACTTACCACGCACTCATCTTCGCCAGTCGAACTTGTTAATACGCTTATAACGGACATTATAGATGTGATTGTACCAACAATACCTCCCACCACGCCAAATAAGATGATAAATATATTTTTTGTTAAATGAAGACCCGATCCGTTCCTCGATACCAGTGCATCAATCATTGGAGGAAACACTGAAAAGTATTCAACACCTCGAATACGAATTTAAAAATTACCTAAAGCGAGAAGGGATGAGGCACAAGCACCAATAAGAGCGATAAAGTCACCTAAATCTGGAATTGCAATCGCCAGTGAACATGTAAATAAAACCAGAATAAATTTGAGGAAAAATACTTTGCAGAATCCCCAATCGCGATTTTCAATGATAACAGCAATAGGGATAAAGAACTGTAATCCATACGATACAAAAATAGCAAATATGTACATCAGTTTTACTGATATGTATAAAGTTTCCTTAAAAATTATTAAGATCCTTGAAAATTCTAAGCTTATGGGTATCATCTTCAAAGGTGAATGTCAACCCTTTCATATTCAAATGAAAAACATCTTACTTCAGGTAAATTAAGGGTAATAGATCCACAAATTGTATCACCAAAAGTTATGTATCCAATAGATCCAAGTAGAATGTAAAGAAGCGTAACGATAGTCATTCCAACATTGAGTGTAGCTGGGAATTTTTCTGGTTGTTCCATTGAATTTTTCAACGGTAAAACCATTGCAATACCTTCAAAAGAAAATACTGCTGAACCAAATGCTGTTGGAAATGTTGCTGCTGACGCATACAAATCCAAATGTGGGAATGGAGATGGATTCACTGAACAAAAATTCAAACAAAGAACCATAAATCCGAATCTGCGCAAAATCTGCTGAGGACTCTACCCTTAAATTAATGATTTGCGTTGATTTAAACTGACCTGATAAATAGGTAAAACAAAAATAGAAAATGAATACGACAGAGGTCGAGACGGCAATATTGGCCAACATTGAGAAAGGTGCAAGCCAATTTAGTGAATTTATCAATGTCAATAAGAAAATTGGTATAGCTAATAATAATGTCATAATTTTCTCATTTGGAATCCAACCACATTCGAAAAATTCCAAAACTTGTCTCAAGTTTTCAGCCATAAAGACAAAGTAGACACAGCAGAATCCAAATTGCGTTATAAAAATGAATAGATTGACCATTTTCTGGGCCAAACGATGATAGGGCTGAATCCATTTGATCGATCCATGGCGAACAGCAAGATTTAATGCACCGGCATAATCGATATTTGAACATTTATGACGTTTGGCTAGAATATCAGCATTTCGATGTAATAAATGCATACAGTGTATAGCCAAAAATGCAACAAAAGCAAGTCCAAATGGACCTCCAATCAAACCAGCATTTCGAACAGCTTTCAAAGTTTTCAATTTTCATTTCTCTAGGCCGGATTTTGATACGCTCTAACGAATTTTGTGAAATCATTCCTAATGGTAATGCTAGGAGCCCAGTTCCAACATTTCCCTTTAAAATGTGCATTAATACGCCTAAAGCAGATGTTCCTCCGTGTCCATTTCTTGGACTTCTTTTTTGTGGCGCTTCAATGCGTTCAAGACGTTTTAATTTCAAGCTGAAAGTTGGTAAATTGAGTTTTAATCACTTGGTGAATTTTAAAAATTGTCAAGCGAATTTAAAGTTTACAAACCTTGATTGAAATATTTCAGTTTCCGAGTCCGATCTCTCCAAAAGTGGCGCATAATCACTCTCCATCTGATATTTAATTAATCAATTAAATTAATATTAAAATATATATTCTGACGGTTTGAAATCTAAATGGCGTATGAACAGAATGAAAATCAATAAAACGGAATACAAAAAGTTATGGTGGGTATAACGTAATCATTTAAGGGTAGTGACCATTGCATATTTCGTTTAATAAGGTCAGGTGTCATGTTCGCCTAGAATAACAAGCAACTACCCTTGACAGGTTGATCATGTGATATTCATTTCAGTAAGTACAGTATTTGAAGCATGTTGCAGTTTATGCCCAGTTCCAGCCCATATTTCTTTTAATGCTACATCACATCCAAGATCTCTCAAACAGGCTTTTGCTTCATCTAAACCGTGAGTTTGAAGGGCTTCATTTGCGATTGTTTCTAGACCAAGTTGAAGGAATTTCGGTCGAAGCTCTGATGCCCGGACAACACAATTACGAGCAGCCATTAATCCTAAAAAAATGAGTTACTGAAAATGTCCGATCGAAAATTGATTATCCGAAAGAATAGTATCCCCTGAAAATATTCAAAACTTACCAGCTCGTGTAGCACCTTTATTCTTTGCATGACAATTGAGAGCATTAACAATTGCTTCGGCAGCGTTGTGATTATTTACCAAAATACGGGCGCATTCTGGATTACGTAAAGTCAATGAAGTTATACATCTGAGCGCGGCCAAGGCAGTATTCACTTTCTTGTAGTTCAAAATCATATAATTTAGTATTTTTTCATTGATTTGAATTAGGTTTAAGACGCCTCAAAGCGAATTTCAAAAATTTAGCTCGATCAATTTTTGCTCTTCAAAGCCATATAGTGACCGAGATCGATCTAGAAATTGTATCTGAGCTACAAGGGCACCATTTTAAGCCTTCAATAGACACTGACTGTATAAAAAATATGTGAACCGATCCTTTGGCAAAATGTCTTTGGAGCGCATCAACAACATCTTCGTGAATATTAACTGTTGTGATAAGTTTGTGTCTGACGTCATCATTACCAATCATGTTCTTGATAAGATTGAGACTGAATTTGACCTTGACCGGGTCATCAGCCGAATGTCGCATATAATCAACGGCGAGCTCACCAGCTCCTAATTCAGTTGCCTGCTTACAAAAATCTGCACAAACCAAACTTGAGGTAATAAGGGCCAACATTTGATTAACTGTTTGTGTTTGGTTATCTTTGAGTAATTTTTGTGTAAGCTCTATTCCATTTTCTAATAGTTTGTGCTCAGTTACAAAAGCTTTTGCTCGACCATGTGCATCAGATCCAGCTTTACGGTTGTCGTCATCAACAATCTGTGCTTGCAAGGCACCACATGCTGCCGCGATAGCTTCGCCACTTTTTTCGTGCTGTTCACGCGGTTCAAAAACGCGACAAAGAGTGGCTTGAATACCTTCGATCATCATGTCGGCTCTGTTTTGTTCGTGCATTTTTGACATGGCCGTTACCAAATTCGAAATGTTTGTTATCAGGTCAAAATTATGTTCGATATCACCTAGCCAAGCATCACATGACTTCTTGACGACCATTACCATTGGAAAATTTACCCAATCGGGTTGACCCTTTAAAAGGGCAGCCAAAGCAGCGATAAAAATATTCGCTTCGGTTAGATTTTTATTTTCGAGTGATTTTTCGGCTTTTTCAGAAAGTGAATTAAAGGCACATCCAGCCATGCAAGCCCAATGACGACATTCAAAAGTCTCGCATTCGGCAACAAATTTGGTTAGATTATCCTTAAAATGGTGACTTAATAACTATTCTAGAATCCGTGTTCTACCTGGTCGGGTTGATCAAGAAGTGCATCAAGTAAATGTAGAACTAAATGACGACCATCGGATTCAGCATTCTTTTTAATAATAAAGTATAGATTTCCACCTTGGAGTTTTGCTGTTTCAATTGCATCTTCAACAGCTTCTTCTGGGGACATATCTTTTTTCAAGCTCATTTTAAATCAAAGAATCTACGGATTTCTTAAGCGCTGACCAAGTTAAAATAGCTGATACCTGTCCTAGTTCGTCGATATTTTCTTTGACATAACTATCGAATGTCTCTTGTGTGAAGTTCATTCTAAAAATGATAAAATTGATTAATTTTGAACTGGCTTGAAATTGAATGAATGAGATTATTAGTCTAGAAAGGCAGAGCTGAGCTGGTATTGACCTTGAGATTTGTCAATAGTCTTTTCAGGTGCTTGCTTATGGGCAAGATATAGGAAGAATATCGAAGATAATGCTGATATAAGAAATATAACATCAAACCAACGGTGATAAAATTTAAATTGCAAATCGCCTTTATCCAGATTCAAAACCTTAAAATAAGTATAATCCATTTCTGCTCGAATAGAGAAGGCGTCAAATAAGTTATTTGAAATAACTGATCAGCTGATAAATCTGTTCCTAAAACGTCAGTGATCGCTTGTCGATATTCTGGTGGCACATTCATTCGCATCAACAGAACAGATGATACAAAATACATTCCCATAAGTTGTGCGAAAAACATAACTTTTATGCGAATAAATATCGAGTCGAAATAAAATAAAGGTAAAAAATACGTCAGCCTGTTTGAATGTAAGCAATTCTAGGCTTTACGTTAAAGTAACCATGATTCGCTTTCCTATTGCATTGCTAGTCTTACTTGAACTTATCGCATAGAAAAACTTAGTGAGATTGATAAGCAATCCTCGGATACTGGTTACCACTTTTTTCATTATCTCAAGTTATCTCTAAAGTCTTTAGACTAAAGATCCAGAATAGATTTTAGTTTTTCAAACGTATTCAAGTTTTGCATTTCAAGATGACTTAGGCAGTTAAATTATTTAGATAAAAATCCTAAGACGCCAACCATTATAAAAGAGATGTGTTGTGACCAAAGCATAATATTTATATCTTTGTAACCCAGTCTATCACAAATGATTTCAGATGCCAGTGTGATCGGATCTTTCTTTCCAACTCGGTCAAATATTATATTCACTAAAATTTTCATTTGAAGTTATAAATTCTTTAAAGTTTGGCCATTGGAGATTCGTCGATATACTTACCGGTGCACATAACAATTTTATAAGCGCAGTATAAGGAGAAAAAATATCCAAGAAAATTGAAATATCTTCCCTTGATAGTTTTTGATTCTTTTATTCTTTCTTTCGTATTATTCAGATCAACTAACTCGAGGAATAATTGTCGAGATAATTCTTCATACGCTTCCACATCTTTGATAGGCTGGGATTCATTTGTTTTAAGGTTAGTCCAGACCAAAGCCATTTTATTTTCGAAATCAATCT
>SCLD01102974.1:0-31271 GCA_004367895.1 Oikopleura longicauda
GTAATTGGCTTTCATCTTTTTATTGAATGAGACTTACACCGCTGATGAACCGGTTAATTTCGTCATTTCCCAAAAACATATGGATAGATATCAAGAATGACAATAGTTTATATTCTCCGTCTGGTTTATTTGTTTGATTTTTGAAGACAGGGATATTCTTTACTTCGATGTGGACCGATAAATATCTTTGTGAACTTCAAGTTGTTCCATTTGGATCGATTTTTTGGATTGTCCCAAAAAATACCACGACCAGTCTTTGCATCCCACTCAGCATTCAAGTTAAGGCTTGAACAATTGTTGAACCACCACCCAGATTTTGAATCTCTCGCGCAATGGGAGCTAGCATTGTCATTATCTGAATCAATGGCCGAGAAAGCAGCGCCAAGCAAATCCATATTGCCTGATTGAGATGTTACCAACATAAAATTAAAAAAGTAACACCGTGTAAAAAAAGTGGTAACAATCCTTTACCGCGGTAATTGTCTCCAAGTTCGGTCATATAATCATTGAATCCGCCTGTTTAGGCTAGTTGTCATTTAATCAACCAAAGACTATCGAAAACAGAAGTGTTATATATTGAAGCCTAGCCTGCTTTTAATATTTTGAAGTTTTGTTTGGCAGAATCTATTTGGAAAATATTGTAGCAAACATATTCATAAGATCGTTCCTCATTTGCGGATGCGACGTAATTGCATAATTTTGAACCAGGTTTTCCAAACGCCCTTTGTAACCAATACCAGTAGTCGAGTCCAAGCCAAACTTCTCCATAGCTTTAAAGATTTTATTTGTACCGGGCACTATGTAATGCCCATCCTGAGAAAAATTATGCCGCTCGAAAGGGGTATTAAAGTCCGGACACTGTTTATAAATTATAGTCTTCATAAGGCCCACTTTTGAATAGGACCCTATAAATCTCAGAAAACTCACCAATGAGTATTATCCCATTTTCGTCCGTCTCCAACAGGACATCCGAAACCATTCTTGTATTCTTTCATTGGTCTATTGAAATTTTCTTTGCCATTATATCTGCTTTGAACTACAGTCCAGCCTCTTTCCCAGTCAAATACACATTCTGCCCACTTTGGTTTCAACCATTTTGCTGGCTAAAAATTATTTTATAACGGAATTTCGACTTTTTTTAAGTTAAACCTTGATTTGGAAAAAACCATTCTCGGATTTCTTGCATCCATTTTTAATATTTTTCATGAAAATTTGATGACAAGAGACTGGTAAATTATCGACTGGCCGGTTTCTGGGCTTCTGTGGTCTCCTAAAAACTTATTCAATTTTTTGATATCTAGATAACTTAAGATAAGAGATAATTTTATGATTTTTAGAGCCGATTTTTCAAATATTGACCGACTTTTATATCTTTCCTGCGTTTATTCTGCTGAGCAAATGCTGAAACCGTTAGACAGCTCAACAGCAGCCACCTATTTAACTTCATTCTCTAAGGTACACTCTCTAAGTAATGAGGGCAGAGATGAACGCCGAACGAAAGACTCACCTAATATTTGGTATTATTTACCAAACAATAAAGCTTGAAGATTTATGTTCAAATCCCGGAAATCGGCCGAGTCAAGTACTTTTTTCGTTCCCCAAAGAAACTTTTAACTCAATTCAAACGTAAATACACGTCTCTTTGAAATAAACCACTTATATTTCGGCTCATCCTATTTTCACAAAGTTATATGGCCCATATAATATGGCCAAAAATAAAAAAAAATCGCAGCATTAGGTAAATTCATGTTTCACAGCGTAATTTCGATACTTATGGATATCATTGATATGTCATGCTATTAGCACTGTTCAACCACCAGATGTCCGACTTGGATCCGGACATACTTCTAATTCGCCCCGAAGGAATGTTCTTGTCAGCAGAAGTGGGTTGGTCTCCTAAGAGTCTCCCACTCTGTGACTCAATATGTCGAAATCTAGACGATCTGTCAGTGTTTTGAATATATGTCATGATTAATATACTTGCTAGACTGAGCCTGGTTATATAAACTTTTCCGGCTCGATCAGAAGTATTTCAAACACTCTAAAAGAGGTCAGGAATCTATTCTGAGTCAGATTTGCTGACGTCAATAAATAAGGTCCCGATACCTGGGAATTCAACCACACAAGTAACACTAGACAAATTCAAAGTAAAATCTCCCTCAAATCCATGGTCTCAACTCATACAAAACATGAAATGCGATGAAATAAGTCGACAGGCCAATTTTTAAGAATTTATTTAATTGTTCCACCTAAGAGAATAACAACGGACACGTCGGACATATAATAAAGTTCAGTCAGACAATAAATTAGAGAACTGGGAAAAATTATTCGTGAATTTCAGCCAAAAGGTTCTTGACATCATTCTTCCATTCGGCGGCATTGAAGAAACCCTTGGCCTTATCTGAAATAAATGTTGTATTGAGAAAACAAAAAATGCCATCTGTTGTATCTTGAATAACCTGAAAAAAACATAATTCTCTAAATGGTGCTCTCTATTTTGTATATTCGGAGAGTCGTACTCCATTTTGTGAGCAAATTATGATATTTTTCTGGTTATACATTTTATATATCATCGTTTAATAAAATTTTACTCACCGAGATCGCATGCAGTTCTTTGGGAACGTTGTTGTAATCCTTTCAATGTTTTAGAATATTTCATTGAAAAAACCCCGTACGATTTGAATCTTCAATGAATAAATATCTTCAGTAGAAAAATGTTCTAAATCAATTCCTTGTTGATGTATGGAACAAGAGACATTTCGTTCTTCTTCCATGCAGTTGCGTACATGAGATTGTAGCACAAGAAACCAGTGGCAATGGTGCAATAAGCGGTCAAGCAGTAAAGTTCTGGACCATGGGCACCAGTAGACCAGTAGGCTTGCATGGCAGAGTTGTTGTTACCTGGACCTGGCTTGGTGTAGTTACGAACCGATTGGCGAAGAGTTTGACGGGCGAGACGGTGCAACATTCTGAAATCAATAAGTTACGATTTCAGTTTTCCGGTGTGAAACATTATTTTAAATAATCTCATTTGAAAAGATTTATAACTCAGAGTCAAAAAAATAATTCCGAATAATCATTTCTCTTCTTCGTTATTCATACATTGCGGCTTGTATATCATTTTACCGTAGACTAAATCGTTCATTGTTGCGAAACCGACAATAATTTTTTCTAGATCAATACTAATCCATTTTTAATCAAATTTATCCCAAGTTCAAGATGTTACGGTCAATTCTCTATATTTTCCCATTTTTTCTCTCAGTGGATTTTTGTATCGTAGAGCGAAATGAATTCGGGCGAACCAATCGCCGCCCTCGGATTGGCTTTCAGTTAACCCACGCTTTTATTTTCTTTTTATTCGATTTCGGAATTTTTATTTTTTCGTACTACAGTTACTAAAGAGAGATACAAAAATGGACAGAGAGGATTTGAAACAGGAATTTAGTTCGAGAGAATAAAAGTTTTTTATGTTTAGTTATTTTATCATAACGTTTTGCTATAGAACTGAAATCAGGAACATTATCGGAAACAGCAGGCTGGTCAGTTTGTTGGCGGTAATTTCAGATCTGATAAACCAAGAAAACAAGCGTCTTTTTTTCAAAGAGTTTTGCTTCGTACTGGGATATTATCAAGCGATATCAGAGTTAGACAGGTTAATAATTGATATTTTATCAAGCCATTAGGTGTCGTAACACCATCTTGCTAAAAATATCCACACTAGTTTTTTTCGTAAAAATGGATTCAGAATCAATACCGAATTTATCACAAAGTGATGCCAGTTGGTTTCATCGGTCTTATGATGGGTTATTCATATTATAAATATTATTGGAAATCAAGAGAGCTTGGATCATATAAGTCTCAGTTACAATCGGGTGTTGGTTCTGACGGAAAAGCACCGAATATTGGACCGATTGGTTCTATCTGATTATTTATTTATTTCTTTTCGTACAGGTATTTCGCTTCATCATCTGAAAATTATTTTTATTAGAATGCTTTCTCGAGTCGCCGCCCCAATCGCCCGTGTTCCAGTTAGATTCGCCAGACATGTAAGAAAATTTTTCTTTGTTGATCTTTTTTATGTTTTTATAATTTAGGGTATCACCAAGTCTGATGCCTGGATCGGCTACGCTGTTCCAGTTCTCATGACCGCGTTCGTCTACTTGGAATTCGCTGGTACCTTATCTCCACACAAGATCAATGCCAGATGGGAGCACAAGTCTGTCTTCACCAAAGTTGCTGCTCCAGAAGCCGACGAGGAAGAAGAAGATGAAGAATAAATATTTTGCTCTTTAAATTATTTACCCCAAATATCATCCCTCTTGAAATAAATTATTTATTGACATTCATAAACCAGATTTTTCTAAGAATGAAATGAGTCTTCTGAGATATTCGCGAGCAGTCAAGTCAGCTCTGAAAAATGGTGATCCCATTGTGGCGCTAGAGAGCACAATCCTTACGCATGGACTGCCACCTGGGGTGAATATCAATGTTGCTAGGCAATGTGAGCAAGCTATCGTATCTAATGGTGCCACACCAGCAACGATATTTATTGATGGTGGGAAAATTCATATTGGCGCTGAAGAGGATGAACTAGAAATGATTTGTTCCGGATTGAGACCAGCTAAGAAAGTATCTAGAAGAGATATTCCTGGAGTTCTGGCATCTAGCGGCTTAGGAGGCACAACGGTATCTGGAACTTCAATCGCTGCAAACATGGCTGGTATAGAGTTATTTGCCACTGGTGGAATTGGTGGTGTTCACAGAGGAGCTGAACGGACAATGGATGTTAGCGCTGACCTATATGAAATCAGTCGAACACCAATTTTTGTTGTTTGTGCAGGAATAGATCTATGATTTCATCCTGCGAACCGTACACGTATATACTTATAAACTGTATAATTTTCGAAATTAAAATCTTTTCAAAGGTGTCAAGTCAATTCTTGACATTGGCCTAACACTTGAAGTATTGGAAACATTGGGTGTTGGTGTTTATACCATTGGCGAATACGATAAATTCCCAGCGTTTTATGTCCGGGATTCTGGTTTCTCTTCTCCTGGCGGTTCTATCGATATAAAAAGGTATAATTATAATTCCCAACCATTTTCAACAATCATAAAACTTTTAATAAATCACTGTTAATAGGGCTGCCGAAATTGTCTCAACCACGGCAAATATGAATCTAACTTCTGGTTCTATTTTCGGAAATCCAATTCCAAAAGAGTTTGAGGGAAATGGGTCTTTATATGAATGGATGATTGAACAAGCTGTCAAAGAATCAGAAGAAAATAGAATTTCTGGATCTGAATCGACTCCATTTATTTTATCACGATTAGCAGAATTATCAAAAGGAGAAACTGTGAAAACCAACATTGCTCTTGTTGTGAATAATGCTGCCACTGCTGCAAAAATTGCTTTTCAACGAAATGAAAGTAAAAATATACAACCAAGGGATAGTTAAAATCATTTACTTCAAGTTCTAAATGACTTTGAGAGATGAAATTTGATTTTTGAGACTAAACGATCTTGATTTTTGAAGAGGAATGTGAACGAACGAGAAAATGGTGACCAAAAACGACTTTTGGTTGTCGGGATGACAAATGTCGATACGATATGGAAGGCATCAAATAATCTGATTCCTGGTGGATCTTCTAATATTGCCAATGTTTCACAATATTACGGTGGTGTTGGATACAATTTGGCACTTTCTGCAGCCAGAAATTGCCCGGAAAACAAACCGATTTTTTTAACATGTGTTGGAGATGATCACCACGCCGATAATCTAGAACGAAATAATGAAATTGATATTGAATTGATTCGAATAAAGGATGCTGTGACTGGTCAATATACATGTATTGTAAATAATACCGGCGAAATATCCTTGGCCATACAGGTAAAATATGAATTTTAAAACGGATTCATCTTCATTTGAATTTCAGGATATGAAAGTATCATCCGGATTCCAGCCGTCCGAATTCCCCCAGGCCGAATTCTTTGACGATTTTGATTCCATTTTAGTCGATTTCAACTTGCCACCAAATACTTTGAATCGATTATTTGAATTGAATTGCGAAAAAAAACTGTTCATCGAGCCAACCTCCCTCTTCAAAATATTCGGTCGACATCATTTAATCGCCCACGCCGAAGGATGTTTTCCCAACCTAGAAGAGTTGCTAACAATTCAACATTGTTTGAATAATTCCAAACAAGAGCCAGACTATGACATGATAGCCTCAAAAACCAAGGAATTAAAAAACTCAATTAATCTCAAAAACAAAATATTTGAAATCTGCAAATCAATTGACATGAAAAATTACTTTATAGTAACTGTTGCAGAAAAGGGGGCGTTTTATGGTGAGTGACCTTCAACTCACATATCCTTTATATGATAATTCAGTTACAAGAGAAGAAATAGTCCATTATGAACTAAACGACAGCGTTGACTGGAAGCTTATTCCAGACTCGAATCCTGTGCACACAAATGGATGTGGTGACACACTTGCCGGTGTCTTTGTGTCAAGTGTCACCACTGCTAACATGTCAATTGACTCGGCTATTAAACGAGCTTTAACTGCTTCGCAAATCTCGCTCAGAAGTGATTCAAATATTCCTAATATACTGCCCAAAATTGATTCTAAGCTCAGTATTAATAAATAATTATGGTGCAAATTGTAGTTGTAATGCCAATTATTTTGTTTAAGATAAGGAATCGATCGGCTATTATGGCTGATATAGATATATTTGGTGATGAGCCTGTTGTACCAATGGAAGAAAAGGAGCCTGAAGATAAAGAAGAATTGAAGGATGATCAGGAAAAAGCGATGATTGAAGGTCAGAATGAACAAACTCAGGTAGAAGCGATGCAGGAAGATCAGAATGAACAACCTGAAAAGCATTCTGAAGAACTACCTGAAGAAGCTATAGTGATTCCAGATGAGAAAGTTCAAGATGGAGGCGTCATTGACGATGAAGACGCGAAAACTGACCCTGAAACTGCAGTGGCGGTCACGGAGACAGCTTTACAAGCAGCCGAACCTGCAAAACCAGTCGAAATTGAACCTTATATTTCAGATACTGATACAGTACAGGTATTTATCTGCGTGGTTGCAAAACTTGATCGCGATCATTTAAACATAAAATTACACTAACCTAGGTGATGAACGTAACGTGCAAAGCTTCAGAGGAGCAAATGTCTGTTTTATTCAGTTTTGTTGGACCTATTGTCAAAATCGACTTGTACCCAAAGGGAGATGAGATGGTCGCAAACAAAGTGAGTAACATCTTGTGACTCATAATTTATGAATCATAATTTGCTATTTTTTATGACTATTCTAGGTCGCATTCATTCAATTCAAGAATAAAGAAGATGTGATAGTCGCTTTACATTTGACCAATACAGGTAATATTTTCTTTGAATCAAACCTGTAGTAAACTTATTTTGTTCAATCTAGTGTTCATCGATAGCGCATTACAAGTGACTGAATGGACTGATGAATGGCCAGATCCAGCAGAGGCAATGATTTACTGTACACCAAAGAATGCTGTAGATAATCTTAACTTGGGCAACGGCATGGATCCTACACAGGTAAAATCAAAATAATCTTACGATTCTAAACGATTTTTTTTTCAAGGCAGCTTTGACATTATTCAACAACCCTCGTCTCATGACAACAACCAACAAACAAGCTGCTGAAGAGTTTCGTCGACAGGTTTGCATTGGAAATATTCATGAAATTGTAACAGAGGAACAAGTACAACAATATTTTGAATCATATGCTGGTTCTGGTAAGTTTACAAAATCCCTAAAAATAAAACTAATTGAATTTTTAAGTGGAAAGAGTGGAATTCCATGAACTTCGCACTGGAAAGAATACATCGATGGATAAAGACGACTTGGGTCATCAAGTTAGATACGCGACATTGGTTTTCAAAGACTCGTCAAGTCTTGGTCCAGCTTTACAATTAGACGGACAGGTATGCAAACGTTTCCCATACCGGAGCCATCCGTTTCCCATTTGATATATGTAGACAGAATTCCGAGAAAAAGGCATACTCGAAGTGTGCCGGAACATCATTTTTCATGGGTAATTTGGGTCTGAAAAATTCAGTGGTGGCCTTGGTTTTTCACTAAGATATGGGACATACTGTCTACTACAAAAAACTTGATGATTATTTTAGATGTTTGCCGGCATCCCAATCATCGTCAAGCATACAAAATACTCGGATATAAAACATGACGCTGCTCCAAAAGCTGCATCCAAACTTGCTTCCGATTATAGTTCACGTAAACGTGGAAGGTTTGTCATTTTAAATCAGTCTAGGAACATTATTCAATGTAAAATATTTAGGTCTAGGTCACGAAGCGGATCACGTCGTAGAAAACGATCCAGTTCCAGAAAGAAATCAAGCTCTCGTCGTCGTAGTCGAAGTCGTAAACGTAGCCGTAGTAGAAAACGAAGCCGAAGCCGTAAAAGATCTCGAGATAAAAAACGAAGCAGTCGTCGGTACGTTCGTGTTACATTTATGAAATTTATTTGCCTTCGAGGCATTTTTGAACTATTAGGATATTTATAAGATAAGAATGATTAAGATTATTATTCAGCTCTCGTTCCCGCTCCCGATCAAAAAAGTCAAAGAAATCTCACCGTTGAAAGAGAAATTATGTTTAATGATGAATACTGCCTACCTATGTGATTTCTTTGTTTGATATATCCATTTTTTAAGGTTGAAAATGTCGCGTATGCCTACAGCTGTTGTGGATGTTGGGACTGGGTATACAAAACTTGGATTTGCCGGAAATACCGAACCACAGTTTATTTTTCCATCTCAAGTTGGAATCAGGTACTAATTGTGGTTTTTGTTAGCTGCAATCTATCGATTTATTACAAATATTATACTAGGGAATCTGCAAATGTTGGTGGAAAAGTATATCAAGGCTTAGATGACCTGGATTTTCATATTGGTAACGAAGCGGTGCGACCAAATTACGCTTCAAAGTGGCCTCTTCGTCATGGAATCATCGAAGATTGGGATTTATACGAACGATTCATGGAACAAATTATCTTCAAATATCTCCGGAAAGTTTGCGATTATATTTTTCACTTCAATTTTAACTACTCGGTTTTTTGCAGTGTTGTAAACTTATAAAGTGCTGAACCAGAAGATCATTATTTCCTTCTGACTGAACCTCCAATGAATCCCCCAGAAAATCGAGAATATCTCGCCGAAATTATGTTCGAATCATTCAATGTTCCAGGAATGTACATTGCAGTTCAAGCTGTCTTGGCATTGACTGCTTCATGGACGGCTCGGGCCTCGGGCGACCGATCACTGACCGGGACTGTCATAGACAGTGGTGATGGTGTCACTCACGTGATTCCAGTCGCAGAGGGTTATGTTATTGGTTCATGCATTAAACACATTCCAGTTGCCGGACGAGATATTACTCAATTTATTTCAACCCTTCTGAAAGAAAGAGAATTCGGAATCCCACCAGAACAAGCAATGGAAGTAGCAAAGGTCAGTCTTATTCAAATATACCGGTCAAAAACTAAAATAATTATTTAGAATATTAAAGAAAAATTTTGCTACGTGTGTCCCGATATCGCAAAAGAGTTTCGTAAATATGAGACAGATGTTGAGAAATGGGTAAGACGATATACTGGCACTCATAATGTTACCAAAAAAGAATTCTCAATTGATGTTGGTCATGAACGTTTCATGGCTCCTGAAATTTTCTTCCATCCGGTGAGTGGTTTAACGTATAGTCTATACGGTATAGATAGTTTGGTAATTAGGGATTTAGGAATTTGCAAATCCAGAATTCACTACATCAATAAGCGAAGTTGTTGATGACGTAATCGCCAATTGCCCAATTGATACAAGGCGTCCACTATATGGAAATATTGGTACGCATCCAAATTAAACCCCTTGAAGCTATTTTTCTAAGTCAGGGTCATGAATATTTTATTAAGTATTATCTGGAGGATCGACAATGTTCAAGGACTTTGGAAGACGTCTGCAAAGAGATGTCAATAAATTGATTAATAACAGAATCAAAATTTCGTCTGAGTTAGCCGGTAACGCCATCAAAGCTGAACCAATGAAAGTAGAGGTAAACTTCCCATTCACAAAGATTGTTGCCTGACATTCAGTCACGTTAACCTTGACATTAACCTGGATTAAGGTCATCTCCCATGCTATGCAAAGATATGCAGTCTGGTTCGGCGGTTCGTTAATTGGTGCTAGTGCAGAATTTTCGAAAAATGTTAAAACAAAAGCTGGTAAGTTGATGTTTTTTAAAAACATTTATAAATCAGGGAAAACTATCATTTATGCACCTCTTTAGAATACGAAGAGTATGGACCATCAATATGTAGAAATAATCCAGTCTTTGGAAGCATGTTCTAGATTTCAAATCATTCCAAGCCAAATGCACATGACGTGACCTTCAGGGGCGTATCCTTATGAAGGGACGTGTATCCTTAATAAGGAGATATTTCATAACTAACTTCAATCAACACATGTATAGTTCAAATCCAATTTTGCTCGATAATTGATTTTAACCGATCCGGTTTACTCCTGCCAGACAGCCGGACATTTAGTCGGACCTTCCCTTCCCTCGCTGTCAAAAGTTCAAATTGCATGAAGAATCAAATAACTAACTTCAGCCAGGGCTTCAAGCGAGGACTTCTTCAGCTTCTCCATCATGATTTTATTCGTGAGCTCAATTTCTGTTCTTTTTACAAAATACAAACCCGTCTTCTGATTGAAAAAATGGTAATTTTATAGAGTAGATAAAATAAATATTAGTTTTGAGATGTCTGAGGTGATTATCGATGGCTCAGTTTATGAAGGTGGTGGTCAAAGTGTTCGTATTGCTGTCGGTTTATCGGTCATCCTAAACAAAAAATGTCGAATAATCAATATTCGAGCTGGTCGACCCAAACCGGGTCTCAGTAATCAGCATTTGGCTGGTGTGCTACTCGTTCAGGATATTAGTCAGGGCTAGTTTTGAAGAAAATCTAGATTTTCAATATACAATGGTATTTACATAGTGATTTTGTGCGTTTCTTGACTGCGAAACAGGCTTCAATAACTGATCAAAATGGAGACCCAGTTGCAATCGGTTGCCAAACCATGATCATAACTCCGCAAAATGAAAAATTAACCGAATCAGTTTATCATGCCGATGCTAAAACTGCTGGTTCGATAGGGCTCATAGCTCAGATCGCTCTCCCAGTTGTAGGCTAGGCTTTTTGAAACTAAAGTTTTATAATAATCGCGCTAATCGAATCGCCGCCAAGAAAGCCTATTGAAGTTTATAAGGGTAGTGGAAAAGTTAAATTGGAGATAAAAGGAGGCACTGACGCTGAATTCGCTCCGCCTGTTAGAATTCAAAATCGCGTTTTTTCGAATTTGTTGAAAGAGTTTGGAATCACAATCAATGTTATCGAACAACGAAACGGATTTTTTCCGATCGGGAAGGTGATTTTATTTATACTGCTTATTAAATTCCCCTATTCAAAATCCTGATTTATTGGGCTCGTCAATCATAAAAATGACAAAACTGTTTTTGATTGAGACAGTACCGCAATGTTCATTTTCACTGTGAAACCCCTAATCCCCATGGCCTATTAACCTATTAGTAATAGGGTGCTACTACTTATGAAGTATCCCCTGTGTGCCAATCAAAGGGCTTTATCCAAAATCAAAGTCAAAATTTGAAATTTCGTGCCGAGATTTGGTATTCAGTTGATCAGAAATCAAAATCAAGAGAGAACGAAATAAAATCGACCTTGAGCGAAGCTAGTGAGGTAAAACGAGATGGCTATTACGAGTTTTTGGGTTTTTATGGTTTTTTGACTCATGGCTTCAACAATTTTTCAGATAATAAAGTCATTTGAGCATGAATCATTGGACCAGATTAAGGTTGACTTGAAGAAAGAGACTTTACCTGGAATCGGGGTCGCGTGCGGTGTTTATGCTTATGGAACAGTCAACGATAAAATGTTGCTATCTCATACAGCTCTTGGAAAGTTTAATCGAAAGGGGCAATTGATATCAAGCGGTGAATACTTAGCAAAGTCTGTTCTAGATGCAATTCAAGAAAATGTTGAATCTAAACCATTTTTATGTTTTGATCGCCACCATTCTGATCAAATTCTTATTTATGCTGCCTTATCAAATGGAAAGACAACGTTCAGTGTTTCAAATGAGAAGGGAAAGATACCATCCCATGTTTTGACAGCCATTTATGTCATAGAATCGTTTTTAGGAAAACTATTTGAGTGGAGGGAAATTAACACACTTGTCGTAAATGGTGTGGGTTTTCAAAATTCAAATTTCACTTCAAATTGAAATATTTCTATTATATGTATGAGTTTTAGATTGTGATATGAAAGAGAAGTGATGAAAAGAGGCGAGAAAATGTTATCTCGGTTCACCAATATAATTCAAAATGCGGTCGAAGCGCTTGCTCCTCAGGAAATGTTCTATTAGTTGTCTCAAATATTCGAGAGTGTTTGAAAATTATTTTAACATGAAATAGGCGAGTTCGATCGAGGAGTTTTCGTTTCATTGGAAGCGAATCACGAATTATTATATCGAAACATCTGATGAAAAAGAACCTGTCACAAAAACGAATATTCCAGACCATCTTCTTCAAATGCTCCACATCCTAGTTATGGAAGAAACGGAAATGATTGAAGAATATGGGAGTGCTTCAGATCAAACGGGACCCTGCATGGAACATCTTTTGCATGAAAATATTTTAGAAACTTTAACCACGTTTGGTAGGGGAGACACTCCACCTGGAATGAAACAACAAGTCCTATCATTTGCGACGAAACTACTTGGAAAAATCAAACAACCGCTTTTACCTCATGTCAATGTTCACAAACCTATCATCAAGCTAGGTTATTCCTTAGTTGCAATGGTCTAACAAGGCCTTAAAACGAATAAGGCCTTAAAAATGCCCATACAAAATTTTGGCCCAAAGTTTGTAAATGCCCATAAAAAAACTTTTCAGTGTCAATCTGTGGTGAAGTTATGGCAGCACCAACGGAAAAAGAAGAAGTTCATTTCTTATGCGTTGTCTGTTCAAAGGTTTGCTTATAATTGAAATTAAAAATATCTTTTGATTAATCAAACTATTTGCAGCTTAAAATGGATCCCTATCAAGTTAATTTCTTCATCTCATCATTAAATGTACCAAAAGTTAAACGTAAATCACCAACAGGTGTCGACCAGCTTGCTGAAGAATTAGACGATCTATCAGTTGAGCAAAATGCAGAAACCATAAATGTTCCTATTGATTCAATGACCCCTCATAACATGTGCCAATATCATACAAAGCGAGAAGAATTTAGCCTGGCGGAAGGCTTATTGAATTTGACAAAATCGCCAGATCAGAAAATAGCAGTAAAGGCCTGTGAAGGGTTAATGTTATTGGTAGGCTTACCAGAAGCTAGAGCAGCTCGATTTCTTGTTGAATGTACATCTCTTGGTGCTATCGTTTGTTCAAAACTGAATAGTTTGATTAAAAATCTTCCGATGAATGTTGATCCAGCTGATGTTGAAGCGACTGAAGCCAAATGGGGTCTGGATTCGTATTCAGCCAAGGAAGATAAAACAGGATTTGTTGGAAAACGAAATTTAAAATCATTTCTGAGTTATCTCGACTTTGTTGATACTTTATTAGAAGAAAGTCATCGACTCGTGGCGAATGCAATCGCAAAAACTATCCGAGAACATGGTGAGTCATCGGATTTCACACCCAAAGTTCTATATAAATAATTTTCAGTCTTTGAAAATGAGCTGAATAAGCTACTTTTGGCAACGAATGAAAATACATCACTCTCAATAACTGCAATTGTTACTAAAATGATTTCTGAATGTAAATCTCAATATCTGATAAAAGAAATATCCGTCTTCCTCCTTGGATCTGAGACCAAAGACCCAGAAATTAAAGGTGAAAAGGCACGTTTTCTTTAAATAATCAGGTTTATAGAAATAAGTGAATAGAACTAGATTATTGATTATTAGATTACTAGATTATTAGAACTAGAAATATTGATATGGAAAACCATTACAGAAACATAATACGCGTGAAATGTTAATATCCCGATGTGATCACATCTCCGACGAACTCTCTATCGCCACTTTGCGGCTCTTCGAGGTATTTCATGAGCATCCTCATTTGAATTTAAACTAGATCATTTAAAAGGTGGTGCTTCAAAAAACGGACAAAACGACAATCGAAAATCTTATCAGTCGGAATTTATCTTCACGAGCTTATCGAAAAACTGAAGCAGAACGTCAAAAAGAAAAAGAACAAAATTCAAAACTTCCAGATTCTGGCGATCAAGTTGACGAGCTCGATGAACCTGAATTTGAATGGGATGATACAGGTGTTATCCCAAAGGCAACTGTACAAACGTAAGTAGAGGATAAAGTCACAACTTGTATCGAGTTTATATACAGATGTATACTATTGACTGTATATTCATGTGGTTTCTGAATGTTAGATAAGCTTTTAGATTTTATAAGTCGCTACAAAAGATTCTGTAAGTCTTAGAAACCCAGTACCAGATGGGTCATGACTGGTACATTTTCTAGTTTGGTTATTGAATCAACTAACCAAATGAAATAACTTTCGCCAACTCAAAACTAATATTTTCAATCTACTTAAAACGATTAGATCTTCAATAAAATTTTGGTTTAGAAAAGATAATACTATAACGGCAGAAGATTTAAAAGATCCAAAAAAGCGACTGGAACATTGTGTGAATTTATATCTGGGAGTTGTACCGGATTCACTGAGAAGTAGTTATGAGCAGGAAGAACTTGGTCACGAGCAGGTAGCGTCATCGAGGTGACTCATCACGATATAACTTTAATTTAGTATCTCCGAGATGCCCACACTGCTTTTCGTGATTCAATGAAAAAAACAAAAAGGTTCAACTGGCCCCTAAAAGTTGAAGAATCTAAAGAAGCGGAAATTCCAGAATTTTATGAAGGCGCATTTATTAATATGCTCTTGAATAAGGTAACTGAATCAGATTGACATGAACATATATTGATTGTAATATTTCCAGATAAGTCGAATTTTGGACCAACCATATGATATCAATCTGCAAGTAACTTCAGTAGTTTCTCGTTTTTGCCTCATTCCACATGTTTACTTAACCGAATATGCGCTTGATCCCCTACTTGAAACCCGTGCTGGTGCTAGAACTCTATATAATACACTATTGGTAAGACCGAGTTATGTATCTAATATAATATTAATTATAAATGAATAAAATGTGATATATCTTATGAAGTTTAAGATTAATAAGTTTGATTTCTTCGATAACATAAGTTTTTTGAAGGGCTTGGTGGGTACATTGGAAACGCGCGCAGCAAGAATACCAAATTTCCGAGATAAACTGGTGTCAACAAGAAAACGACTAATTGGGATGGACCAGGTAAATACATGATAAGATTGCATACTGATGATTAAGCGTACTTTATTTACAAATTGAATTTTTTAAGGACTTGGATAATCCAGAACATCGCACCCTTTTAGAGGGAGTTATTGTATTGGAAGAATTCTGTAAAGAAGTGGCTGCTATTGCATTTGTCAAACATCATGCGGCCTTAAATGGCTTTGAAAATTTTTCATAAATCTAACTGCTGACTCATTTATTCTGTATAACGCTCCGAGTGTGCACTCCAAACTTAAAATGCACTAGTTCTCTATCCTGTCCGTGGTGAAAGACCTTTCAAAGTTCAACGGGACACTTCCAATTTAATATTGTGCTTGGGAGAAAACTTCCTTTGCGGAAAAGCTTGCCGAATTTTTCCTTATTTGAATCGCTCCAACAATTTCTGAACCCACCTAAAACTGTTGGCTACTCAGGCAGTTGAAGTTGGATTTAGATTTTGTATTTCGAGATAGATATATTTCTTTTGTATCGATTTCCGTTGTAGATTAAGTTATATATAATGTAACGGTGATAATGGCATTGTGCAATAAAATTATTACTTCATAATACGTAGTTGTTTTGATAAAGTCGCTGGAAATTTGTGGCATCTTGATCGCATACTCTTTTCTTTTCAAGAAAAAAAAAATTCACATGATTGTCATCTTTTGAAAAAATTTCCGCCAACTTACGCATTTTGTATTCAGCTGAAAGGGCATTAATAAGTGCATATTATTCATCGTAGGTACTACTAAATAGTAAATATTTAAAGAGAAAATGACTTTTGAAAGATTGCCGAAATCAATATGTCCGATCAATTATGATATATTTATTGAAACAAACTTGGAGAATTTTATTTTCACAGGTCGATTATCAGTTACCGTCAACATTACAGAGCCAACCAGACTGATAAGACTGAATTCTGCTGATTTAACGTTCAAAAACGTTCAATGCAATAGAAAGGAAGTAAAGAATTACGAACTTGATGAAGAAAACGAAGAAATAAGACTTTTGTTAGAAAGTGAACTACAACCGGGTGAACATGAATTTCAATTTAAATATACGGGAATTCACAACGATAAATTGAAAGGATTTTATCGGACAAAATCAACGCGGGCTGATGGGTCCACATACTTCAGTTTGGCATCGCAATTTTGTGCCACAGATGCCCGTCGGGTATTTCCGTGTTGGGATGAACCGAATTTCAAAGCCACATTTACTTGTGCATTAGATGTTCCAAATGATCACATTGCTCTCAGTAACTGTAGCGTTGTCAATGTTGAAAATAATGGATCAAGATCAATCTATCGGTTTGAAAAAACTCCAATTATGTCATCTTATTTATTAGCATTTTGTGTTGGTTCTTATGATTTTATCGAGGCCAAGACAAATAATGGCGTGGTCATGCGAGTTTACACCGAGGCTGGTAACTCAGAACAAGGCAGATTTGCACTCGAATCTGGAATAAAGTCGCTTGAATATTATGAAGATTATTTTAATATCAAATACCCTCTTTCAAAATGTGATATGATTGCCATTCCAGATTTCAAGTTTGGTGCTATGGAAAATTGGGGTTTGATAACTTATCGATCGGTATCGATTCTTTTTGACCAAGAAAAAAGTTCAACAGCTGTAAAACAGAGAGTAGCATACGTTGTTTGTCATGAACTTGCTCATCAATGGTTCGGTAATCTTGTGACTATGGAATGGTGGACTCATCTTTGGCTAAATGAAGGGTTCGCCACTTTTATGGGATACTTATGTACAGATTTTATTTATCCTGAGTGGGAAGTTTGGAACAACTTCATCTCAGGGGGTATTTTAGCTGCTATGGAGCTTGATTCGCTCGAAAGTTCTCATCCAATTGAGGTACCTGTTGGTCATCCAAGTGAAACCGATGAAATATTTGATATGATTTCGTATAATAAGGGCTGTGCAATTATCAGAATGGTTCATAGTTGGATATCTGATGAGCATTTTCGGTCTGGAATGCAAGTTTACTTGAATAAACACGCTTATAACAACGCCCTCACGGAAGATTTATGGGATGAACTTGAGGCTGCATCAAAACTACCAGTTCGAGAGGTCATGAAAACCTGGACCTCCGAGATTGGTTTTCCGCTGATATCTGTGAAAGAAATTGATAGAACGGAAACGGGGATGATTCTTTCTTTGACACAGAAAAAGTACTCCGCGAAAAATATTGATTCAAAGACTATTTGGTCGATTCCGTTGATAATCAAGCTTTCGAATGGCTCAAATAAACGGTTTTTAATGACTGAAGAAACAATGAAGTGCGAAATTGAATGCTCGTCGGATGTTTTCATAAAATTGAACCCCGATTTTATAAATTGGCATTTAGTTCGATATGACGCAAGTCTCATGAGTACCATAACACGCAACTTGAAAACCCTTTCAACATTAGATCGATTGACCATGTCTTTTGAAACAATGACAATGGCAAAATCGGGTATTATAAGTCTGACAAATTATCTAGACTTGATCCAGGGCCTTCGAGAAGATGATGAATACTGCATCTGGAAAGACATATGTTCAAATCTTTCTGTTATATCTAGAATGGCTGAAGACATAGATGTTGATCTCAATAATTTTAAAATTGATTTACTCATTGCACCACGCGCCAAATTAGGTATACCGTATATTTATAAGCATTCTCTCAGTATGTTTAACCGTTATTAGGTGAGAAAATACCAGGAGAACCAACAAATCATACACTGCTCCGTGGCCTGTTCAACAGCCATTTGATTTCTGCAGGGTATAAACCATTTGTCGAAGCATTTTCAAGTGAAATGAAAAAGAAACTGACCGATGAGAAATACATTTTATCAGCAGATGATGCTGGACTATGTTACAGAAATCATGTCATGCAAACAAATTCTATTGATGATTTAGTAAAACTTCATCAGGTATTGTTACATTCTAATATATTATAGGGATTCCAAGATTAGTATTTCAACGATTACTCTAGCGCACAACATTGACCGAAGAAAAAAACAGAATTGAGTCGTCTCTTGGCTTTTTGAAAACAGAATCAAAGCTGGAAGAAGCCGTTGCATTTATAATGAGTGATTCTGTTCGAAATCAGGACAAAGACTCTGCATTAGTTTGGATGGCACATGCTGGAAAACTTCAGCGAGATTTTGTTTTGAAGTACACGTTTGAACATATAGAAGAGTTTAGAAAGATTTTTGATGGAGTCGCTATCGGAAGATATTTGAAGAATCTTCTGTCAATGTTTTCAACACGGGAAATGCATGACAAAATAAATTCATTCTTTGGACTGAATCCTATTCGAAATGCTTCAAGGAGCATAGATCAAGGTGAATTCCGAGACTTATAACGTTTTGAACCCTGGTTCGTTTTATTACTCATTTTTACAGGTTTGGAAGATATTTCAATTCGAGCATCAATCCTTGAGCGCGACGGTGTCAACATCAAGCAATATTTTAATTAAATCATTCAATAAATTCCATAGACAACGTTATTATCTCGACCAAAATTTGCAACGTCCGGGAATCGAACCCGGGCCTCCCGCGTGGCAGGCGAGAATTCTACCACTGAACCAACGTTGCTTGTTAGATGTTTAAGATTCCTAGTTATACAATGCAGAAAGTGGGTATTTAAGAATTGCCAAGTTGTATTTTGATCGATTCAAAGACTTCGAATAGTTTTATATTCATATCTGCTGGTTTGATATGAAAGAAATTATTTGCACTCTCGAAAATTGTATCTGGAGCTTTTGCTGGTGGTTTTCCCGAGATGACAACCAAATAAGATGTGTAGATTTGATTCAATTTTTCAATTATTGATTTCATAACGATCGGATTTCCATATTCGTCTTTTAGTTCACGACAGTCCAATTCATCATCTGTGAAAATTATGACAACCTTGAAAGGTTTTTAGTGAAATATTTATATGTGACCAACGATTTTCTCCCTCATCCGAACCCTTTTGCCTTTCGGACACTTCTCTGGCAACGGTATGTCAGATTAAGTAGGATGCGCCTTCCCGATGGTCGTTTTCTCTATACTTCCCAATGCGGAATTCGGGCAAAATGGTCATCGGAAAGACACACCGTACTTTACAGTATCAAGTGAAGACTTACTTTGTTTCGATCGGATAGTGTTGGATTTACTTTTTCAAACTGTGTTTGAAAATTCTCCATGCACAAATCTTGCAGGCAAAGGTAAAGCTGACCATTCCCGTCAAGCGCTAGAAACATTTTTATTAAACAAAATTTAGATCGAGCCAATTTTTGTATTTATTTTCATCGGCATACGGAACAATCCATAATTTATGAGTCATCAATTTTATCCATAATTTTATACCTGATCTTTTTTCGATATCATCAAACGAAGAATTCTTGTCAATGCAACATGTCTCCAATTCTATGTTGTACATGGGACACCCCTCAACTTCAGTTTTCCCATATGAACCAGGTTTATAAAAAGCTTCTAACTGTCCAATACCAGAAAATTGAATCAGTGTCAGTGTATGGTTTGGTATATTATCCGGAATCCATGGAAAGAAATCGTTTATAAGTGCTTTTAGCACTCGATGATATGTTGTTTCAAATATGCTATCTGAAAGAAACATTTTGATTGCATTGTATGCAAATAAATTCTTACCCTTATTTATTTTATTAAACGAGTCAGATCCATCTACAAGGAAAACTAAATCAGTGACAGAATTTTTCGCAAATGTTGGTTGCGACTGATTAGAGGGCTTTTGTTCTTTACTGGTCGAATTGCATGAGAATGCCACTAAATCGCCACTACACTGATCAGGTTGCAACTCTTCTTCGTCATCGTCCTCTGTTTCATTTGGTGATTCTTCAGTTGGTGCCAAAGCAGGTCTCTTTATAAAATTACCTGAATTTTCATAAAATTCAAATTTTCTGTTTTTGGATAAACTTTTTTTAACCGTTGCAGAGCCACATATAAATATGTCACATATCTTATTTCACGAAATATTATTCTGGTTTACCAAACTTAATTGCTGTATTAGATCATTAATATGTGCAGCCCACTTGATACAAGAATCGCAAACCATTTACACAGATTGTATCTTTCTTTTCTCGCTTTATGAAAATAATGAAATAACTCAAACAGTCTGTTCTGAAAAGATGATATTCTAAAAAGACGAGTAACCGGATTCATCACCGAGATAAGTCGCACAATGAAATCTTGAGCTGTGTTTAACAACGTGTGGTTTTTAAAGCCAATTCATTGTCCAAATCATGAATGAACACCGTTACTGACGATTTTGAACTCCACAAAAACTTCTTTAAGATCATAATTTTTCAACAAGGTAACTTAATACAGTATTAATAATACTTGAATGTTGTTTGAGAGACGCTCTCATGTCTGAATTTCGATATTATCTGTAAGGCTTACTGTAATTTGGTCGAGCACGGTATCGTGCACGATCGCACCACAAAGTTTTTGTGGTGATTTTGAACCATGAACAATGGACCATTGTCAATGGTCTATGATTAGTAACCCCTTTAGTTTATTCTGGAATATCAGTACTTTTCTGGTAGTATGAAACCACTCGAATGTAAAGCTTCAAATGAATATTTATTAAAGTAGATTAATAATGATTCCAAAAAGTAAAGAGATAGTGATAGTGACAGATAATTCGCCACTAGTGTTTGGTGCTGCAGTTCCCGGTAAAGCAACAGCAGGTGTAGACTTGCTGTTAACATTTGCTGAATTGCTAGCAGTGACGCCAGGATTACCAATTGTGACAGGGTCATTGACAGAGTTGTCGACAACCGGATCAGTATTACCAGTATCGTTGTTGGTATCAACATTAGCGGTGTTATTATCTTCGACGGGTTCGGCAGGTACTGGTGCATCTGTGATTACGCCTATAGTAACGTCATTTGCCTGATTACCGGAAATTCCAGAATTTACTACGTTGGATGGAGTATTTGTATCAGTTTTTGATATTGGAGCAGCTGTAGCCGGGGCTTGAGTTGTGATCTGAGTAGCGCCAGCTGGACACTCGGCAGGTGCATCACCTGGACATGGAGGCATGAAACAATTTTCAACTGTTGCCTCTATATTATTTGACTGATGATCGTAAATCAATCTGAGTCTGGTTCCCTGTCCACATAAAGCATTGCATTTTGTGTATTCGGGTTCAGACTGTCCAGTAGCGGGTCCTTGCTCACCATCACATTCTCTTACATCAAATTTACCATGTTGGTCAACTCTCATTTGCATACCCTTGCCCTAAATTCCAATTTATGAAACAGTTTATAAAAATAAATCGTACCTTTGGTGCAGAACATTCAGTCCATGGACCCCATTTGCTATCATCACACGGCACATAGCAGTCTTTTTCTTCGTAATAATTGGAATCATCCACCATGTTTCTAGATCGTTGGGCTTGAGGAAGTGTTCGCCTAACATATGGATTATAACAATGTTCAGCAACATTATCTTTGCCTATGACTCCACCACATTTTCGATGTCTAGATTGTTTTCCAGCGCCGCATTTGGTGACATCACATAATCCCCACTCAGCCCAGACCAGCTTATTACAATCCTTATCAAATGGTGTACAAGAGACTGCTGTCGTTTGCTGAGTGATTTGATCATCACATCGACAAAATCCTTGACAGGTCTTATCAGCATCTACGCTATTATATTGGAAAAGATTTTTGTATAACGAGTTCGGTGCGTAAGTAGAACAATCAGAAGAATCGCATTGACGTGCGGAATAGAACTTGTAGCTTGCGAGATCTGAGGGATTAAATGCGCATGCGGTTACTGGTTTTGTTGGACCTTCGATCGGACATTTTGGAATATCGCATTTCTTTGTTTCAACACAGGGACAAATAGTATCATCAACTTTGTATTGAGCACATTTTGGTGATCTTCTTCTAGTCTGAAGTCCACATCCAGTTCCATCACCATTCTTTGTACAACCACAACTATTTGGATCGATGGTATTGTCACGTGGCGTGCACTTGTCCCATGCTGTCCAGGGTTCGAATAAATCTGCTTCCAGTTCTTTTGTACAACAAAAATATGGATCTGAATTTCCTTTTCCAAAAACAGCTGCAACAGCTTCGTTGTAATTAATGTAATCTTCACGTGGGTATTGACAGACCTTGGTTGGATCGCTGGTGCTTGTGATAACATCCTTTTCTTTGTAGTTAATACCATTTTCAACACAGACTGGACTTATTGAAGTAGGATCACATTCACAGACTTTTGAATCTCGATAAACAGGATCACCAGGCTTACAGTCGTGGGTTGTGACTCCATTTTCGGTGGTTGTTGTGATGGTGATAAACCACGGAAGATTTTTGTTTGATGTGTTAGCACAATTTAAGACCGGACAGTTGCCAGTTTTATTTTTAGCTTTCACGCAACACGGAAGATCACATGTTTTTGATTTGTCTCTTTGATATTTAACCAAACCATAGTTTGTTGTATCAGTGACTTCAACAGCATTAGAAGAACCGGCACTGCTTACTCTATTAGCATTGAAATCTGTACCAGTCTCTACATTATTACCACAAGTGCTGGTCACGTGACGAGTGTAACTATTCAGGCTTGGTGCCGAAGCAACAATGACACTAGAATCGTACTGAGCTGAGCAGATATTTTTACACATACATCGTAGTTGGCCAGTCACAGTCTCAGTACCACATGATTTAGTGCACGCTTGATAATTGAAAACGGTACCAGGTGAAAATGATGCATCTGATGTGCATGACTGGGTTAATGGGTCGCATTGGTGCCACTGGGGACAGCAATTCATATTGCAAGCCCGAACTTCTGTTTTGGCAGCACTACAACATTGGAAATCTTCAGAGTCTTCAGGAACAGGCTTTTGATCTGCCGAATAGACACACTGTGTCGTGCGTGTAAAAGTACCACATCCACATGTTTTAGTACATGTTGTATCAGTTGTCTTCATTTCAACACCAGCAGGTGTACAAGCGCCCTCTTCAACAGCAAATGTAAATAAATCTTTATTGCCATCACTCAATTGGAGTTGAAAATCACTTCTTTGAACAGTTCCAAGAAAGTTGGCACCGCCACCATAGCAAGCAGTTCCCGTTAAAGCACTTTTCTGCTTCCAAAAACGTGTTGCCAAAGCATCAGGACTAAGGGTACCGTCATAATTCAAGATGTCCTTCAAATCAAACCATCCGGCAGCATTACTATAACCATAATTTGGCCCGGTTGTTTGACCAGAAACAATTCTGACTTGATTTGAAACACCCAAAATGACTTCATTACCGTATTTCTGACACGTGTCGTAATTTTCCGTTGGTCCATCCGAATATATATCACATGATCCACCAGTGACTTTTGAACATGTCTGCACTCTGTATCGGTTGGTCTTCTTGCAGTTACAAAGTGGAAGGTCCAATGTATTTTCAAGAGAAGGATTATTTACTTTGTCTTCTTGGCAAAAGCAAGACCATGAGGACCATTCGGCGGGCTCTGGGCAGCGGACGGTACAAGTTTTCTCTGGTGCCGCTGACTTTTTATAAGGACTTGGAATGTACGATCGCCATTCTGGGACACCATTTTCGAGTTGATCTTCGATAAGCAAAATTAAGCCTTCGATGAGTGCAGCCTTTGAGTCAGTTTCAGTATTGACATTATCGATGGTAGACGAACAGCCAGCAAGATTACACTTGGCTTTGATATCATCTAATGAGAATGTATCACAGAAAGCTTGTCCACCAAGGAAATTTCCATTCGAAAATGCTCCAGCGTGACATGTTTCAGCAGCTACAGTTAATCTAGCGTCACATGCGATTCGTGTACTGTGAATTCTTGCAATATCATCATACACATATCGTCTTTCTTGATTAACGTACAACCCAGGGAATGCATTCCAACCTTGAAGGTTATTCGCGTCTCCCGATGGTGCCTTGACTGTTCTCCAATCGTTTCTAGCTGATGTAAAGGCATCAAAGTAAGTAATGGCTTGACTATGCTTTGATTCAATAGTTGGAGTTCCATAAACATTATAATATCCGTTGGTGGTTCGTCCGGCGGCGCCATATGAGAATGGACTTCCAGTTTTAATATCGGGCAGAGTACAAAATCTCCATTGAACGGAATCAGGAAGAATATCACTTGTTCGGAATCTACAGAGATTTCTATTAGCAATTTGAGCATTACTTCCCATTGGATTAATATCTTCCTAGAAACAAATTAAGTCATCTACAATCATTTATATTTTATTTTCTTTAAATAAGTATTACCTCTGCGCATCCATAATTTGGAGACCACGATGTCCAGAAATGGCCTTCATATGGATCAGATATTGCTGAAGATCCTGATATTGTGATCTCTTCAAACTCCTCGGTACCAAGCGGTTGAGAAGGAATGGAACCCCCTAGGGCCACCCCCACCAGTAAAGGGGCGAATTTCTGAAATGATAATTACAAAGTCTATTCAAATTCATTCCAGTTATTTCGAATATACATAATTTTAATTTTGAAATACTCACCATTTCTCAAAAAAGTTAAATGATAAATTTTATTCCAGAAAATAATGAATTGGATGCCACCAGAGAGTCATGAAGACACCGGATTTGATTTTAACGATGCATCGACCTAAATCATCATCAATTTGGCTCCATCAAATTGGCTTAAATTCATAACCAAAACTGCAATTTCGTTTAAAATGCTCAATTTTTATTGCCAGAGTAAAAGTTAACTAGTAATTACGCAGCTGTGGTCTACAAAATTCATTTTCAAGTCCAATGACTTCCGCGAAGAGCTTCAAAATTGAAATTCTTTGAGCATTTATGATTCATGATTCAAATGAAAAACAGGAAAGTCCATCAATCCTTCATAGTGACGGGGAGGAAATCAGACTTGACCTGTCCATCGATCCTTTGGATTGATCATAAATGAACCAGAAACTATACAGTAAGTCAACTTAAAAATAAGTCATGTGAATCAAATCTAGAGCAAGAGATCTCTGGAGACTAAGGAGCTTTTTGAGTTTCGTTAATTGACCGATGCGTTTTTGATTTCCTTTCGAAATTTGAATAACATCAAAAGATTTGTTTAATACGGTATCCTTAATTGAATTTTCGGCAGGATTAGGCAATAGTAGTAAGCTTGTTCGATTTTGATGTTAACTTGTTCCATTATCAACGTTATTTTAAATTATTGTTACAGTGGTACTTCACCTCCTATAACTCCGGATGAAAATATTCCAAGCAAGGAAATACGTTGATCACTGACAAGTATAAGGATACCTAGAGTCTAGGTCCTAAACCATAATGAAATTTCACACGAAAACCATGAGTTTTATAAATCTACCGATAAAGTGCTGTGAGAGCTGTATAAAAAGATTTTTTAGTTTCAGAAGTAAAGGTGGCTATCTAAAGATTAGTTTAAAAAATCAAAAACTATTATTCATAACTATGACGTCATTAACTAGTTGTTAAATTATTTGAATAAAAAATCTGATTTGAAAGTTTAGTAGGCCAATACTTTTGATGCGACTAGAAAAAAGTATTTCATGATCAAATGACCAAATTCTGGGATGCATAAAATACGTACTCTTACTTAAATTCATTTGAAAACTGCATTACAAAGATACCTAAGAATTAAATCTTTATACCACTGTATTAGACTGTATTTAAAACAAACCCCGGCCACATAAATATCTCCTTTGATTGTCATCTTTGTATGATTTAAGGTTGATTAAGATAATGACGCGGATTTTAACAATTAGAATGCTCCGTTCCGTCACTAGAACATATCGTGGATAAAAAATAATCCCCGTTCTGAATTTCAGTTCCATTTTTGATAAATACACTAAAACATATCAGCGCGCATTTTCTAAAAAAATCCTTACAAATAATTAAAGACAAATAAGATTATTTCAAGACATTTTTCACAAATCGGAAGACGACGATCGTGACAAGGGAAAACAAATTCAATTTATGCTTATTGTATAACACATCTGGGAACGTGAATTCTTTCAGGGTGGAAATATGCAATTTGTGATCCGGTGGAGAAAGTCCTGGAAGAATGGTTGCAAAATATGTTTTTATTATACAGTATTATTATTGTAAATGTTACACTCTTGATGCCAGTTAGACCATGTAGAAAAGTGTTTATAAAGTGTTTCACCGGGGCATTCTGTTTCTTTTCCATCTCGATGTCCATAAAATCTTAATCAGTGGATTATAACTTAATTTAAGGTATTTAAAGTCTGTAGGTGGGGTTTGACTAGTTCTATGAAAGCTTTGATGTATGAGTATGTGAAATCTGAGCAAAATTTTATCACGCGAACGAGTGTGGTCGAGGTTCTATTAATTAAGTTGATTTCAAAGTCACCCGTAACATTGATTGATCAATCCAGTTTGGTGCATGTATTCAATCAGCTGTTTTGCTGCATCCAATGCTTTCTCATTTGGCAGTTCCTCTTCAAAACTTCCCATCATTGAAAATCCATATGAAATTGTATTCCAACCAGTGCTTAAATAGTGTTTATAGGTGATAGCATAATTGTTATGAACGATTTTGGTCAAATGTGAAAATATCAAAATTATTTGCACGATTCGGAGTATACGACTGTCATTATCCAAACTTTGAATCGTTTGATACCGTGTCATGATTCGCCCACGTTGTAGGTTACTGGTATATAAAATTTATAATATGGCCTGCTTTATATGGGTTTTACGGTATCAACCTTGTGCAAACAAACAAACGTATTTATTAATCCCTGAGTTTAAATCATGGATGTCGTAATCTCTGATTTGATTAACAATTCAGGATTGATAAGCAAATTCAGTAAACGTTTATTTACCAATGTGCTCCTTGGGCGTCGAATCCTCGTCCTTCGTAAATCCTTCCGTCTTCTCCAATCAAAAAGTTATATCCAATGTCCCACCAGTTCCGTCCGGGTCCCATGTGAAAATCTTGAACCTTTCTAACCTCAGCGGAACATTCTTCCAAACTATATTCAGCTTAGGAATTATGTCATTTTCAACATCATTTTGTTGGCATTTTTCAAGAAACTGATCCTAAAGCAGCTATCCCAGTGAGTATGATGACCCATGACACCAGTCGATGCAGGTTTTGGGAAATTATCAATTCCAACTGGATCTCTAGCACCCCAATCTATTCGTGGAACAAAATTCTCAGCCCAAATTTCACCCTTTTTCCAAAGCTCAGCTCCAGTCTGCTTGCCATCTACAAATTCAATCGACGAATGAAGAAAAAAGCGCTCATTATTCCCATGTTTTACTATCGTCATACAATCTCTAATGATTAGTTCTTTATCTTCAATCCAGAGAGAATCTTATCAAAGTTGGTATAATACCCTAGTGTGCTTCCCAAAAACTAATGTTACATGAATTATATAACGCCCATAAAGGAAATAAGTATCATGACTTGCTCACATAAGAGAGAAAGAGGTAACTCTCCTTTGATACATTATAGAGGGCGCCATTCAAATAATCATGATACTTATTACCTTTACGGGCGATATAAGAACTAAATCTGATTCTGTTACATTGCTCAACAGCCTCAGCTAATGTATATTTGAAATCAAAAGGATCTGAGTTGATTGCTTTAGTTGATTTTCAAATGAATTTGCAGGTTTTTAAAGTGTCAAAGCATTAAACCATTCCTGTATTTGAATAGTGATTATAATATAAATCTCCCACTTGACGAGTAGAAACGAAAGTTGAACGTTGTGATGTTGTTGCAGCTGCTGCATAGGTCGCACTTTTAAAAAGACATACAATGTGTCCCATTAAAATTGAATGAAATTTAATGAAATTAAATTGATCATATTAACTCGTTTATTTAATCAACGTTTAAATGGACTAAACAAAAAAAGTCTGTATACTTAAACTATATACTAATATACTGGTGGTGGCTTTACCGTTTTGTTTAATAACTCGATTTGTTATACGTTAATTAACCTTTGGCATCGCGAGTTATTTCTCATTCCTTAGGATAATCTGATTTTTCATTTTATAAATCCTTGTCTCTGGTCCCAAAACGGATTTAGTGGATTTCAAATATTAAGTTCACTTCATCAGCGGAATTTTTCGATTTGTCAAAAGAATCCAACACAGGTGGAGCAGGTCACACGGTTACGTAAAACGCTTGTCACCAAATTATTATTACAGATTTTTGGTTATTGAACGATCGAATCGGAACTTGTTGAGATTTTCTATGACTTTGAAAAGGGTAGATGTTAGCCTTATTACAAAACAGAAAGGCCAACAGAATATATTCTTATACAACAAGTTGTCAACAACGCTACACGTTTTTTGACTGCCACAACTATACAATTATCTGGTATGAATGGGTCAGAAAATAGTTATTGATCAAACAGTTCAACTCATGCATTTCACAGGTGAACGCCTGAACAATCAAATCGTATTGAACAGCCCTTATTGTAAAGATTACAAGTAAATTAATTTCAACTCAGCATAAAACATTTCTCACGGAGGATGATGGAGCCAAAGAGCGCTTTTTAAGATTTTCATCCCCACGGAGGAAATTTCACTCAAAAGATAAAAATTTATCGAGAAAACGGGAAGGATTGAACATTGACCCGAAAATCAAGGAATGAGTTGAAAATAACAAATAAATCCTTCAAAATTGAGAATAGTTATGATTCATAACTTATGAATGAATTTCAGACATCTCAATGGGGGCGCTCTTTTTATAAGTTACGATGATTTAAGTCCTGTTTTTAAAGGGGCATCTGGTGGGACTTACCTCGAGAACCTTTTCTGAGCTCAACAGATAGTTTGAATGAAATTATAAAGTGAATTTCTCCTTTTTAATTCTGACAGAAAATAATGCAAATGAAGTTACTTTTGCTGGTGGTAGGCCTCGAAGCTGTTCCGAAATATTCTGGTACGTAAGGTCTGTCGATTGTATTGCTCATGGAATACTTAATAATTTGCATTTTGGAAACAAAGTGGATAACGAATTTGGGTAACGATCTAAGAGCCTCAATTCGGAGTTTACTTTTTCAAAACATCTTCCAAGAAAATACAACCGGTTGACATTATAAACAAGTGTATCAAAAGAAACTTTATCCTGATCCCAAGTTCTTTTATCAATTACAATTTTATTTAGGAACAAACTATCGATGGAAATATGAAGTCGATCCTGCTGGACATGCGAATTCCTATGATTCAAAAGTAGACTCGTCCTGGGGTAATGATTGGGGTTCCTGGCCAAGCTGGGGCTTATCAAGGAGTGTGCTTCACACTTTAGAAATAGAAATTTGAAAGAGCTAGTTTTGGAGCATTTAAAGTTGGAGTTCTCCATCATGGGGAAACTGGGGCTCAATAACCTGGGGTCAACCTTGGGGGAAAGTTGGTCGGAGCGATAGCTGGGCGTCAAGTTGGGGAAGCTCCTGGAACGAAAATTCATCGTGGGGGTAATCCTACTGGGGATGTTTATCGACTTCCGATTTCAATAATCGGTAAATTTCATTTTTAAATCGATTTAATTTGCGAGTTCAAATTTGCAGTCTGTGAATAAAGTGTTTAAAATGTTCGAAAGTTGTTTTTGCTTATATATCTGATATTTAGACCAGGGTTCATCACCATTACTTCCCAAAAGCAGATTGAGAAAGATTGCGTTTTTTTGGAAGCCACAATGATTGAGCTTTTGGGATTGGAAGCTTTAAAGATTGAGCCAATTTGGAAGCAACAGGAAGCAGGTTCGGAGGGATTGCGATGAACCCTGATTTAGACGGGTTCATACCGTATAAATGATACGTATTTTGAAGATACAATTCGATTTCAAACAATCGTAGTTAGAGTGAATTTCCAGAGCAAAGTGATTTGCGAAATGTCTCAGAAGATACTAATTTCTAGGGGACTAATTTCTAGAGCTGATTACTGATAGAAAAATTCGTAGTGATAACAGATTTATAGACTAGTAGATATTTAATGTAGTCTGTTGTCATTTAACAGTTTGCAGATTTGATTGAGATCAGAGTCAATATATGATGATCAATCGTAATTCAATTCATGAGTATTCTGAATAGTGGACAAGTATTCATGCTCGTTGACTTATCTCAAATATTGAATTACATTATAGACGCTCCGTACACGGTTATTTACGCGGTACTAGCGTAAATCGTTAAATGTTAAATTAAAAAAGTTTAAACATGGCTTCGAATTATCCAAGTTTATTCGGTCAAGGTTCAAAGTAAATTCAGTGAATCACCCCTAGTTTAAATTCTTTTTAACAGTTGCGCTTTTATTTGTTAGTTAACTGACAAGAGGGTCTAATACGAAGATATCACCCACAAGATGGGGTCATAGGTAAAAAACGTTCCAAGAGACTCCCCCTAAAATTTCACGGCGAATCATTTGGTGAAATAAAAAAAATTGGTAGTGAGATTTTAACTTCCGATAAAACCGGAAATAGACCGGAAGTGACGTAATGCGATCGTTAAATTAAGTATTGAGCCTATAAAGAACACACACATGTATTTTTGTTTAGTTCTAATGCTACTGATATCGCTGTTATTCAGATCATGTCAGTTTACTGACAAAAAAAGTTCGCGCATCGACTCAAAAAAAAGCGCAACTGTTAAATTTTATTATTTGATAAACTCATAAATGTGTTTGAAACTCACATTTGAACATGCTGTTAAACACTCTTGAATCGCACTTGAAGAACTTTATTTATAACCTGGTTCAACCTTGGCCGATTGATCTTATTTGAAATGATCATTTTTACATGTTCAAGCCAGTTATAGAATGTGAAAACACTCCGTTCACAAATTCAAACA
>SCLD01103085.1:0-31264 GCA_004367895.1 Oikopleura longicauda
TTAAAGTTAAGACAATTTACACACATACTGAAGAAATCAAATGCGTTCATCATTTTCACCAGTAAAATGTACTGTCAAGTCAAAAATCGTTTCAAACGAACGACCTTCAAAAACCGTTTCATTATCAATCAATTATCAGACTATGAATTAGGTTTGTCTGAATTCGAAATTTAAACACAATTATGTTCGGCTAAAGGGCGAGGTGTGAAATTGTGTTGAAATTAAGGTGACTTGCGCAATTGATTATTTTACAATAGAGCCGTCTCTTTTCCTCCACCACCACCACCCTGGGCGTTGGTTTTGAGCTGATGTCTCTGCTCTGGCGTGTGCGTGACAGTGTTCGTGTGTGTGTGCAATTAAAATTGTCATTATCGGGTCAGAAAGTGGCAATTTCAGCAGTAGCAGTAGAGACACACTTTTTTAAACGTTGACCCACTGAAATCGAAATGGATGTGGTAATAAGCAATTCGTCTGTATGAAGTGGTGGTGGAAACGAACGGTGATCGAGTGATCGTCGAAATTAGAGCCGTGAAATATCTCAACGTGATTTGAAAGTGGTATGTTTGTCAACAAATAAACACGTTCAAAAACAAACCCTTTACTATCGAATCAAACACAAAAAATGTTTGTCAACAAATAAACACGTTCAAAAACAAACCCTTTACTATCGAATCAAACACAAAAAACAAAGTTCCAAGTCTTTATTTAATTTTTGTTCATCTTTTTTACCAGATTAAAAAAGGTTTTAACAGCCAACTAAGACAGCAACTAAGAACAACATAAACTTGGCCTAGTTCCCGGCAACCTCTAAGCCGCAACGAACATCGCTGCTTGAATCGAGAAGAAGAGAGTGGGTAATTTATTAACGAAGATTTCGCGTCACATAGATTATGTGATAATATGCATTTTTACATCAGTCATTTGGATCCAATATAAAACGAAAGGATCCAAAATATTCAAGAGCAGCAGCAACAGCAGGATCCTGCCAGGATCGATCAATATCGTAACGGGACAATGGCAACTCTGGCGTGTAAAACATTGATCACGTCATTTTAATAATCAACGTCATCTGTGTGTGGATCATGGCATAATTAGGCTCATTCTAATATTTCACGCTTACTTAGAGCATTCTTTTCAAATTATTGAATTGAGTAGCTCCCCAGCGTGATAACTCAATCGTAATACAATAAGGGGGATTATATAATCAAATGTTTTTGTCCGTAATTCAATCATAGCCCAGGTTTATCATCGTAACTTCTAATTCACCAGTACCCAAACAACCGGGTACAAACTTCCGATTCAAACATTAATTTTAAAATTTGATGCTGTGAGAGTTAAATTGAAAGAAAGAATAAAGTGACCTGTAGTTCAATGTGTGTGTGTGTGATTTTATTTACAATTGTTTACAATTATTTCGTTTGAAGTCTTCTTTTGCGATTCTCGAGCTTCACCCAGCGCCAACGGTGTTTGCCATCCCACACTTCATCGTGTCCAGCTGCGTGTCCTTGTACTTGCTGCTTGTGATTGCTTGTTGTAATTGTGGTATTGGCCACCTCGACTTCGACCTGTTTTTGGTCTCTGGGGGCAGTGAACGCATGTGTCGATTTGTTTTTAATGACGATATTTTTTGTCGTTATGTTTTCAAAAAAAATTTAAAAGGCCTATTTAAACACAAATGGAATAAACGTTTGATAATTCAATTTAATTAAGTCTTAAACAACTACATAAACCCAATATTTAAAAGTAACATGTAGTATACTAGGCTAATTTGAGACATTATTGAATCTGAAATATTTTAAAACTATTCACAAGTTATATATACAACACAATTATTAAGGTGTGTGTGATTAATCCTTGAACTCAATGATCAACATGATACGGCAACGGATCCATCCTCGCAGCATTTGAATCTAAATGAAAGAAATTAGAATTCAAATCAACTTCCGTCAGTTTTTGACACAGTAGCGGTATTTAATCAAGATCTTACTTGTCTTTGTTGTATAGTCGCCACGGTGCGTCGCCATTGTTGGACTGTTTCAATTGGTTTTACTCTCGTAATTCAACAAAAAAATCGTTCGAATTTTCAATTAACACAGTAAAGTGTGAAGTGTCTATCGGCTTGATCAAAAAAACCTTTTCCTTTGAGCAGCATCCCACTCGTCGTTTCTCCTTTGTCGGCTTCTCCGCTTCAAGCAAATGCTCTCGTCGGCCAAAGCCCAGCTCCTCGAGTTGATCGCGCCGGGCGCATGTGTACTCGTTTGCCTCGAACCCGGCGCGTCGTTTCGAGAAGCGCTCGGGTGTGTAGCGGAAGATGGCATTTGAATTTAGATCCTTTTAGGGGAATGTTATTTTTAGTTCAGTAGATATATATATTTAATTTGTCAAGTTAATAGGTTTCGAGCTCGAATATTTTGTGAACTTTGGTGAATCAGTTGTATATTAGTTTTTTATGACGTTTAAAACTGAAACTATCATTTTGATATTATAGACCAGAAAGTATTGCATGGTGCTATTCACTTGGCCTTGGTATATATTATGTAACATGGTACTAGTCTATACATGCAAACAAACAACAAAACAGACTTCAAATGGCGAAGTCACGTTTGAGTCGTAAAGAAAGAAGTACTAAAAAGCAGTGGCAAGGGGGGATACAGAGTACAAAGTAGTTGAACTATGTTAAAATGGGGTTAAAAAGCCGGAAATATCAACTTCAGCGACGTTTTTTGGCTTACCTCGATAAACTGTTGCGCACACTCACAGTACGCGCGTTTGCATGTTCCCGGTTTATCGTAGCATGTTCCAATGCGACCTAGGAATGAGGAGTTAGTTTATTTTAATACTTTAAGTACACATCGAGCAGCATTTACAACTCCAACCCAACACCGGACACGGCATGCACTTGATCATTTTTTTGAATCTGGCTTAGTTAAATCTACATTTTCACTCGCAGCAAAAAAAAAGTGAAGAAGTTAAATTAAGAATGAATTATTAAATCATTTCATCACTTCACTTTGACTGGAATCCGATTCGTGACCGCAATTTCGAATTTCAAGTAGACTTACATTGTTAACGCGGTTTCGCTAATTTTGACTTATCACTGATTTGGCGCTCAGATTAGGGTAAGTATAGTAGTGGTAGTAACGTGATCAAGTATAAAGCAGTTTATTTATAAAAAACGGCGATGTTGCACTTGATTGCACTGTCGTGTTTAAGTTGAACGTAACTTTTTGTGAGCCGCCAATTTTATGTGACATAACTTTGTTTTCCCACTCTACCGAAATTGAACTTATTTGACAATGTCAAGGAAATTGTCTAAGACCAACAATTAGCCAGCTCAAAGTTGAAATGGACGGAACGCTCTAATCTGAGCGTGTTTCAAGTCTTTTGTCGTGTTGAACTGTTTTGAACTGGAGTGAGTGGAATTAATTGGTATGGTTACATTTAATTTGTATCAAACAAAAAAGTTTGACAAAAACGGCTAATTATTCAAAGTTTGAAAGAACGTGTGTGTTTGTGGGTAGTCGACATCAAAAATGCGAGTGTTGGCCTCTCTTGAGTTGGCTCATTTCAAACGTGTAGTCAGAAGTGGATTAGGATGCGGCCTGTGACAAACTTATAGAGTGCCAAAATACACATAGTTTTGCTCCATTGGTCGAGAATGAGGCTTTTTAAATGTAGTTCAAACTTTTGGTAGGGGAAAGATCGAACATGAACCCTTGTCCGAACACAAAACCGATAGTAATAAAGTTCAGGTTAACAAATAATAAGCTAAATAACAAAAGTTTTAAAGCTTTATTATCACGAATAAATCAAGTAAATTACGTATGTAACATTTTAGTCTTGACATTTTTAATCTTGAATTTTGTTTACACCTGGCCGGATTTCTAAACTGCTGGTGTGATTTAAAAATAAGTCAAGAAATCGAAAGCGGAAACCGTTGTCATACAGTTATACAATTCAACAGTCATTCTAGGTTATACAGTTGACTCTAGTTATTGCTTAATTCTAACTTCTCGCACACGCGATCGCATTTGAGAAAAAAAGACTTTTAAATGACCAAGACCCCCTTCTTAAAACCGATAGAGCCTTCAATTTCGGACAGGTCGGCCCCGATGAAAAAACCGAAAACAAAACCAAAATCAAAAAACGCCATGCCGTTATACGGTTGACTGTTGAGTGTTGTATAACAGTCATTCTAAATTTTCACACACGCAACACGCGTTTGCATTTGAATTTCAGATTTTGGCCTTGGCCAGGGCATAGCGTGTCTGTGGTGATTAACGTCACATTAAGGTCATTGTCGGACTTACTTAGACTATAGTTGAGGTAATGCTCCGAAATGCCGTCGTTGGCGCAGCCCAGCTCCATTTGGGCACAGCGTAGACATTCTCTGAAGAAGTGATGATGACGTCAATATCGAGCTCGGTTTCTCGATGATAAGTTACCTGTGATTGTGACAGGCGCGGTCTAAATCGTCAACAGCTTGGCCCGAGTAAGGATACTGTTTCTTCTCATGATCCTCGTATTGATAGTCAATGTAGTCTTGACTGACCAGATTCTTCATTTGACAGTGGCAACCGTAGCGATCGTTTGAATCCACCTGAAGCAATGACCAAATGTTAGTGAGTGGAAGAAGAAAGTAAAAACCAATGAAAAGTTCAAATTCGACCCTCTAAGAAGCTAGACGGCGGTTTTGCTCGCCAAAAACGTGAAGCCAGTAATAGCGTAAAATCAGGAGTCAGCGGGAATGTGATTCATGGCCCCCTTGTTTGAGTGATGGTGGGTCAACCAACAAACTCGGTCAAACCAAGAGCATCCGCAATGGAAGCATTCGAATCGAGGAGTGACGACCTTGATATATGTTAAATTTCAATTTGCAACGCGAACTTCATCGTTGTGCTTCGTTCGTGATGTCAAACAAGTTATTGATATTATTACGGCGATTATGATCAAAAGTTGTTGTTATGATATCATTTATTTTGACAGTGCATTACTCAATTCAAGTGCCGGCTCAAGCTGGTTCACCTTAACACCGTGCAGGTGATGATGGATGGCCTGACTGTGACGCTCTCTCGCGTTTGAGTCTAAACTAACTCTTTTCATGTCAATTACTGACGCTTAGCTAATATATATCCGGTCACGAGATATTCCGACTTTTTGCATGTTCGGTCCGATTTTATGCCTCTGCCAACTTTAAGCTGCAAAAGTTGTTAATTAATTCTTTTCCTTTGATTAGTCACATTAAGGTCTTCCCTCCTGCTTTAGAAGTAATTGCATCATTACTCGAGCGGCCATTTGGCGCGCGATTTAACTCGAAATAACAAATCCAAGAAAACTGAATGGTCGTCTCACATTTAGAAGTGGTTGTGTTGTGTGTAAAGGCGCGAAGATTTCATGCCTAATTTTTGCGCCTGATCCAGTTTGGTTAATGAATATGGCGATTTGGGTTTAAGGGGGCGACATTTCTTTTAAACGGTGGTGAGGGCTGGTGGTAGGGGCGCAGTAGGTGCGGTCGACGACAGGTTCTAACAAAGTGGTGTTTTACACAATGAAATGAAAATAATCAATCAACACATATATATATATGGCCATGATTGGAAAGTAAAATAAACGAGCAGCTCGAGCTGAGTTATGCTGAGGCAAGGAGAAACGAACAAGCCAATGAAGCATGCCAAGAAGCAAGTCTATAATATGTTCGGCAAATGTCGTCGTTGCGGAAAAAATTGCTTAGCTTGATTTCACGCTCGAAAATGACATCTTATTGTGTATTTCAAATGAAGAAGAAGAAAAGAAAGCGACTTGCCTAGTAATCCGTCTCCAAAATACGAGTATTACAGTTTCTAGGCAGAAATCAAGCAAAAAGTCAAGTAATTCTTATCTCCGTGCTTGAGCGTTTTTTGCGGTATCTTGAATGTGCTCGAACACCAGAGCCAAAATTACTCACTTAGACCTATTTTGACCTCTTCGGCTGCTTTATTGTTCAATTAACGTGTGTGTTTTTAATTTTGCTCAAATTCCGAAATTCCCTCAATATTTCAATCTCTTTTTAATGGCATCAATAAACAAGTGAAAAGAGGGGCCAGCCAGCGGGGCCCGGGCCAGAAAACCTAATCCACCGCCAATGATGTATCCAGCGACGTATACTTCTCGTCCGTAAGCAGATTACCAGCTGATGGCGCTTGGCCAAACGAGGGGGAGCAACAGCTCGAGTTTAAGGGGGTGTAATTGGTCAAACCACAACTTCAAGTCGACTTGCTAATGACTCGCCGTTTTTAGAGGCTGATTCGAACTTGATTAGTGTGAACTGTTTATGTAACACACTGTCGAAAATCAGGGTTAGAAATTTGGTCTCAGCACATTTTTTTTCGCGTACAACCAACTTTTGTGTCATTTCAACGAGAACACAAATTCGCTTAGATACACTTAGAATGGCGAAAGACAATGACTGATTGCATTAGAAGCCGCTTCCGCTCTATTTAACCTTGAATGACGTTTTTGTGTGCATAATTTGTGGCCGACCGAAATTGCACCTAACTTTGTTTCAAAGGCAATCAAGGATTATGGGTTTCTGGGCGATGTTGTTTCGTTGTTGTCAATGGACCTCGTCAAAATTCGCTGGCCAATTGTAACTATGCGGATTATGGTGGGTGGGAATTAATAGAACATCTACTAGAAGGAACGAAGTTCAATACGAATGGAGCAAACAGGTTTACCACATGCAGTCAGCTGTAAGGCAGTAAAAAAAGACAGCGTACCAAAAACGTGAAATCGGCATAAAATTACTTATGCCGAAAAAAGTGGGTAATTCGGATTACACAAATTCTCGCGCTGGATATCTGTCACGTAACAGTTATGGTCGATCCGTTTTTTGATGAATAAAGTGACGCGTCAACTCGAATCCGTCGAAAGGCGCCTGTCATCACGATTTTGTCGTTGTTTTATGTTGACCTATTTGACTTCCGAATGATATTGGTTCATGTGAACTACTTGTTTCTTCAGCCACTCTTTTTTTGGATAGTTTAAAACCCCTTAAATTGTTCATGCTCTAATCGATTTGGCACGACTAATTAATCCATGGAGAGATTTAAGCCAAATAGTAGTGAAGGTCCTACTTCAGTTCCCTCACGTAACATTATTGTATTTTAATAAAACCCCGTCACCAAGTGTCATCATTTCGGCAGGCGCCGTCTTAGATGGTGATTTTCTATACAGCCGAACCTTATTGGGCCTGCCGCCCGACCGCTGATTTCTATCTCGAGCTCTAAAAAATCACCAAAAACGGATGCCAAGGTGGTGGCTCCAATCACGTGCGATCAAATACACCACAGTGGTCAAAACCATGGGACATCGCCACCACCATCAGCATCCAGCCGAATGTTAAGTTCTTCTAAATACTGAATACCGACACAGAGACGAATAACGAAAAACCCCATAACCATTCATAATTACGCTCATCATAATTACAGAGCTACGTATTAACATGTGTTACACTCAATCAACCGAGGGAAATATAAAACCGTCGAGCTAGGCTATTTTAGGCTTGTTTATTTTTAAGGCATCGCGAACGCGAGATACATGATGCAAGTTGAAAGAGAGAGAGAGAGAGTTGAAAATCTTTCAGAATCACTGAACCTTCTATTTTGTATGACGAGCAAAAGTTCAACCCAAACGAACTGAGCACTGTCCAAATAGTGTCATGTGGCTGTAATCGCCACTTCCGTTGGCGTTTTTAAGCCCATAAATTATGGAACAATGACAACAACACAAAACTGACCGTACTGCATACGCAATTGGCGTTAAAGCTACTTCCTGAAATTTCGGTCACGATCGAAAGAGGCGCTTTTTTTGCTCAAAATTGATTTTGGGCCAATTTCCGTTGTTTAACCCATACAATTGACGTGGACATGCACTCTTTCTATCTGGTTCGAGTTGTTGGTCGAGCCTTGTTCAAGATTGAGTTTATGATTTAACATTGACTGATTTTCGGCGAACTAAGCTACCACTATCGGCGTGTGCATTTGACTAAGCGTGAATCCGGTAAAGTGACGAATGCAGTATAACGGCCACTTTAGTCGACACATCTGCCACAGATTATATTGTATTGGCATTAGCCTTGAACCTAACCACCATCGCCCCACGTGAGCATTTGCGTAAAGCCGGGCTATTAGTCAAAGTTAACACGAAAAAACAACTGGTCTGGTCTTGCGTAAAGTGAAGCTGTGGCACTGCTCGACAAGGTGAGTCAGCGATTATGAGTGATTTCTGGCCAAAGCGTGATTCAGGCAGCGCAGTGGCATTGACAAGTAAATGTCATGTTAATAATGGTACACACATTCGTTGCTCTCTTCCCCTTTTTTCACAAAAACCCAGCTCACGTCATCCTCAGACGCGTGTGTGAATTTTGCTCGTTGTCGTGAACCTATTCATGTACGAGAATGAAACACGCGCCAGTTAATTGCCACATTTTCTAAATTCAAAAGTGGCATTTTTTGCCCCGCCACCCGCAAAAGAAAGAACCGAATGACCAATTTTAGAGGCTGTTTAGATAATCTACGTTGTGTTGTATCGACTCGCGGTCACCAGCGTTATTGATCGAACGTGTATGTGTTCCACCACCGCTGCCGCCCAGATCTCGCTTGGCTTAGAAGTATTTCCAAAATGCCAAACCAAAACTATTTTTATGCGCGATTTTGGGCGCACACACGCAAGAAACTGGTTCAATATAAAGTGGGAATTTAATCTTTGCTTCGAGATAAAATGAAAAACGGCAGTGAAAAACTCACTTTGCCTGGAATCGGCAAAAAATCAAAATTGCGCCACTACTGCATTTTGACCGATTGTCCTTGTTGGAGGGTAGTCAACGCGGTCCTATTTTTTAATTATTCAAAATCTTTAATCACTTGTCGCGGTCAGATGTCCGTCTTGTGTTAATTCTATCTGCTTTTTAAAAAGGTCTATAGAAGGTCTTTAACTTTCTATCTATTTTGTTTCGACGAGGACCAACCGAAATGGTCCACGAGAAACGAACTCAATAATGAACCACATTGTGTGGCGAGGGGGGCGATTGACTCAGAATTGAAGTTTTTCATCGCTATTGACCTTGATGACCATGACATCAGTCCTGGCAGTGGCCAGCTCGGTCATTGTGAACAAAAAAAGAGCTAGACTCGAAATAACTGCGCGGTCAATAATAAAGTCATAAGTTTATACAGTTTGGTTGACACCTTCTGTCATCTGGCCTGACTGGCTGAGTGGGCCGTCTAAAACTTTTTGAATGTATTGAACTTGAATTTTAGAATCAAAAATCAAACTTGGTGGTCTGACGATTTACATGAAGAATTTCATTGAGCCACAAGTGAGGCGCTCGGTGATGTTTTCTAAAGTGAACGCATAAGGGGTTAAATGAACACTAGAAGAAAATGCAGTTGTGTAACCTTGAGTCGTTAAAAACTGAACGCACGTCAATTTAAACGAGATAACAATATTTAGAAGTTTTGCTCTGCTGACTTGGTCGAACATGTACACGCTACTTTAGAATGATCGAAATAATGCCCTTAAAATATTGTTCATGACTTTGACCACTTGGAATTGGTTTTCAGTCTGCTAAAAAGGAGCAGTTGAAAATGGCGTTTATTTTAATAGTGAATATTAACGTAATAGGTTGATAACGTTGTCACCGTAAAGTATCTAAGCGAATCATTCTAAAATTCAAGTTCGACTCATGAACTTTGTTTAATTACGACGAAAAGTACACCTTGAGTCGATAATGGAATGGATTGGTCTGACCACTTTGGTGAATCGTGAAAGTGGAAAATGATGTCACCAATTCCACCAATGTCTTGGCCTGATGTTTTTCGGTCAGATTGGGTGGACCTGGCCAAAACCTCGGAAAATTCATTTAGGCTGAACCCTGGCGTTGGGTTTATATTTTTGGGCTTAACATTCTGGCAGCTCTAAAAACCAAAAAACCTCTGCCGTTGTGTGTGGATGGCGGAATTAAATAAATTATGATACAAGAGAGGTGAAGCTCACGTGTAAGTTCATTGTGTTAAAAATTACGTTTACGCCTAGTAACGGCCCCGACACACACAATGTGAGGCCGGGGTCAGATAAGTTCCACTCGATTTGCATTTTTGCTTCAGTGCTGCTTTGGTTACTTGTTTGAGGTGACAATGATAAACTGGCCATAATGAATCCATCAACACACTATTTATGCTGTTCTCTCACGTGGAGCGATAGGTGAACAAGTCTCTAAATAACTAAGTAACATGGATTGATTTGTTGCTCATAATATGTTCCGTGCACCCTTAAATGCCGCACATGGTCAGTACACTCATTCAATTTAAGCCATATCTCCCTTATCATGTCGACAAACGTGCTTTATCGGATGACAGTATCAGCTTATAGCGTCAACGTATCGAATTAGTAATGAAATCAATCATTGATTTATGAACTTAAATCCCGCGACAGGATTTAAACTTTCGCAATCGTTGCCACGTAGTGAATGGTCAATTAATCAAAAAACATTTTTTAAAGTTTTTAACTGTGAACGTTTAATCCAGTCTAACTGGTCGAATAATTCGACTATTACCCAATTTGTAGCATGCGGTTGCCGAGAATGATCTATTTCGCGCCTTCATTTTCTTTTGGTTTAACTCATTGGTTATGTATCGGGCGAAATAGTTTGATTATTGACACTTCTTAGAAGGTCACACTTATCATGTCGTCGGATACTGCTTTATCCTACTTTCTGTCCAGACCGAAAGGTCACAAGAAGGAGAGCTGACGTAGCGGAACTCTTTGCCAAATGGAACTTGTCTATATAAGACAATCATCACGATTAATGTCATTAGCCATTAGCCAATTTGAAGCGTGAATCACTACACAAGTCCCATTTTAACTCAAACGTACGTATCGTTTCTGTTCTCGTCGATGAACTGTATAAAATGGTAATGAATAACGTCAAACGTTTCAAAACAACACACAACGCATTATGTGTGATATATATTGCGGGTATAAATTTGCGGCCGTTGTTTACCATTCACTTTGTTTTTTGTGCAAAACTTTTCGAAAATTACGGCGGCTACTTTCGAACATAATGACGAGGAAATGTATTATGATCAACTCCTGATTAAATGTGACAATTGATTTCTTGAACTCGACTGGCCGAACTTCCGGGACTTATAATCGTGAATTTGATCCAAAAAAGGACTTGCGAAGTTAAATGTTTCGACTTATGTAATGATTCAATCAAACAAAATGATCGTGAAAAAAGGGGAATATCACTGGAAAACTCGTGGTCAATGTCTACCCCCAAAATGGTCGTCTCCGCCAATGTTGTTTCATCCCCTTCTCATCGCCCGTCGATCGCTATGACCGTGGCGGTTGTTTTAAATGGAAGTTACGATTAAGTGTAACAGGGGGCGAGCTTTGAAAAATTTGACATAACGCGTCTAATGAAATGAAACTGATACTGGAAATTGAACGGAAGCTACTGGAGAATTAACAGTTCTGTTTGGTCATTTTCGATCCATTAAACTGTCGTTATAGAAACTGTGATGGACAGTGATGAATCATCGTTTATGACTCAACTGGATTAAAAAAGACGCATTTCTCACCTGTTCTGTATAAAAGTGCCTGAACCGCTTGAACGCATCGGGCGCCATGAACATCTCCGCCTGGGCCAGTAGTGAATCTGCGTCTAACATGCCCGATCTCGCCGTTATTATTCTCGCGGGCGTATCTTCCGTTTTTGCCTTTTGTCCGGCCAGGCCCAGGATAACAAGTTTTTTCATCATTTTGCCGTGTGTGTGTGTGTTTGTGTTTTTCTCGGTTTTGGGTCCTCCTTGTCCTTTAGTTTACTATGCCTTGGTCTTGATTCTTCAGTTCTCTAGTTGCTTCTTCGTTTGATTTCTGTTTTCAAAAATTGTTTAAAATAGTCACAAATATAGTTTCTCTCTTTCTCTGTGTAATTGTATTAAAGTTGATTTTTATCACACATATTTCAATTATTTAGATCATAACGAGCTCGTAGTCGACTTTCACTCACTCGGCGGTGATCTCGACATCCTCCACGATGGAGACAGACCGCGATGGTGGTGGTGGAGGACCTTTCTCCCTCGTTGAATGGCGTGGTGGCGCCATCATGAATTGATGCAGGCTACAGATTTTTGTTCGTTTTGTGTGTAAGGTGAACTGAATATTCGTGACTGTATATGAGTATGTGAAGAAATACTGGTCCGTTTGTAAACTCATCCACTTGACAATCAACTTGGAGTGGACAGTAAGTGTAAAAATAACAATCAACGCGGCAATGGCAATGACACGATTCGCTTGTTGGAAGACAGGAGATAAAGCGAAATTACCATTTAAAAGTGTTTTTTCGTTTCATGATTACGTTGTCAATATGAAAACAGCTTTATAAGTCAAACCGGCAACAACTGACCCATTTGCATTCCGCCTAATCGTCAACATTAATCGTAATTCCTGATTTGTATCAGAATGTAAACGCATTCATTCGTTTTCGTAACATTGGCTCTAAACCGAACTAACGGGTGATTTGCGTCGTAAGTATGGTTGGGAACCGTAATTTGAAGGTGATGTCATTGGAGTGTAGCTCCACGGCATCCCGGATCGCGATCAATCAGCGTTTTTGAACGAATAGAACATGCGAAGCGCCACTCACCGGAACCCACGCAGCTACATCTCCAAAAGAAATGAGCAAAGTGATTAGATTAATCATTTATTTTAATTTAAGTTCCGGCGACGCTTGATTCAAAAAGAGACCAGCGTTACTCCACGTTTGACGTTAAAATATGAAAAAGGGATGAAATGAGCATATTCGTGGCGTATCGTGTGTGTGTCCGCTTATCACCCATGAAAACACCTTTAGATGGCGAGTCGTCGACGAGTTGGAAATTAAACGGGCCAGAACTCAGTCCAAGTTCAACTTAGTGCGCGCGTCATTGAGCAAGCGAATTTGATAAGTTTGGGAACTGCTAATACGTAAGAGGCTGCCCTTGACATTAACCCCCTTATTTCGTAAGATGCCTTTAGAAGGTGACTACGGTTTTGTCAAAGTCTCAATTAATTTTAACAGGAAGCAAGCTGACCGATTTGTGATTAATATTTCATCAGTCGCAATTTCAATCATCACGAGAGTGAAAACCACCTTTTTTGACAGCAGGCCCCGAGCTGCAATTCGAGCGGCGATATACGTATCTGAAGACTAATTAAAAATAATTGAACTTCGCCCATAACGTCACCGATCAACGATCACCTGAAAGGGCAAGATAGACGTCGTCGGGATGCATTTTTTGAATCATTGATTTTGACGTCTCAATTACTGTAGGCTGTCATTAGAGTTGTGGCATGTGCACCTCTAATGGCGGCCCACTATCTGATGTTTAAATTACTGTAGCACTGAGCCCCTATAAATTCAGCCATCTAAATGGCCCTTTGAGTAGGGCCCATCTCTGTACCATACTTGTTATATTGCTATTTTTAAAATTAAATTATCAACCACTTTTCAAATTTAGAACTCGAAATGAGACAGGAAACTCGTCATCTAATGGCAACAAAAATGGCGCGAAACAAGGCAAATCCATTATTTTGACGCAAATCCGACCGTTAATATTTGTTATCGCCTAAAAAGTCACATTCTAGGATGTGCTCCAAATCCAGGAGATGTTTTTGGCAAGCCAGAGATAAATTGATTTAAAGTAACCGGAATTCAACGAAAGTCTAGGTCAAAAGTAAAGTGAAGTTGCTCAATGTATGTACATACAGCTTCCGTGCTTAATTTTACAATCAACAGGGCGTCACCCGAACTGTACATTGCCGCTACTGTGTTCGTACAAATCCGGCATATACATATCTAAACCCACTACAAACGGCGCCGAAATCCAGAAGAAAAATGCAACAAGACAGCTTTGGGTGGCGCGACCTTTTTCGTCTAACTAACCAAGTTCAAGCGGCTAGATTCAAACACATACAGGAGCCGACAGAGCCGAATTTTTAAGGGGGGTCGAACAGACTGATGCAAATCTTCCACGTAAAGAAAGTGATGATTGTCGCGGCTTGTTTCACTAATTTACCCGTGAAAGAAAAGACGAAAAGTTTTGCATTTGCATTTCTTTGATTAAATTAAAGAATTTTAAAGTCGGCCAGTTTCTTGGTTAAAACCGTTTCAGCCGAACAATTGACTGATTATTATTATCATTTCATTTATTGCATGATGATTTGTGAAGTAGCAAATACAACAGTGATGGCATAGCAGCTTGTCAAGTAGTTGGCCAAAAACAGTCTCGAGGTTTTCTACTCTCGAGCTGATATTCAGTTTAAGATGAGACCACAATGCACAGTTGACCAGACTACAGTTTATCAGTTGACTCTTGAATTTTATCATTCCGTTCAAGAGTCAGTAAGTTCCAAAGGTGTTATTTTACAGTACATTGTTGTCTAAAAGTGCCTGTCCTGATGCGTTCAATACGTCATGAGTAAAGGTCTCGGAAATCCCCTTTGAGCTCGCAAATTTGTTATAAACGCAGGTAACCTTTGGTCCGAAATCCTCAACGACTTCAAACTAGATTCATCATGATGACTGTGTCTCCTATTTAAGGCCCAGGTGTAAGCCCCAGTAAACATTGGTTGACGAAGTTTACAGCTAAAGATAAGCTACGACCGCTAAGCTATTCACATCTTATCTCTGACTGTAGTTGACATGTAGGTGACACGGCAGCCTATATAAGGCGCTGGACCAATGCAGCATTGATAACATTTTGAACTCTATACAGTGTCTTTTATTGTATGTCTAAAATGTCTATTGTATTACTTTTTAAAAGATTTCTATTACATGGACGTTGTTTTTCGGACAGTAACGTTTTCAGCCCGTAATGTCATAAACTAACGTAATACTGTTTAAATTATCACTTTGTTAACCTTTATAAGCTGGACCTTCTTATCTATACAGTATCACTTTTGCCCATTGATTGTACAATGATAACATTTGAGCCTATATACAGTACACTACGGTCGACTATTAGGAAAAATTAATTCAAGCGACGTTTTCCCTCCAATAACCACCTTCAAAGCCGGGCCCACTCACGGCACCTTATTAGTCCGTATACTAGTGGACGACTAGGTTCAATCAAACTGCATTTTGCTTCTAAAAATGCTGTCTCAAACATTAAGCCAAGATTGTCATGGCGAATTTAAATGTCGAATAGGGGGAGACCGAGTAGGGGGATGAGATGGAACATAAGAAGAAATATCTTCAGTGTGTGTGTGCATCAGCGATTACATGGAGCATTATAGCAGTTTTTCTTAATGAGTCTTGAATGATTAGGCCTTTATTATCAAGTTGCATCAAAGTGAACAAAACCACTCATAACCACCACGACAATCGTGAGTGAGTTGTTAGTTCGCTCTAAAATGATGATGTAGTCATATTTTGTTTTTTTTGAAAATAATTACCCATTCTAAACAGAGGGGGAAGTTCAAATTTAGATTCGAGTATTTTTGGTTCATTCGATATCCACGCGACATTCGACAGGCGTCATCGAGTTCTATCTTGGCTCAGCACACGCGTGATCGTGCCTTTTTTGACAACGAAACAGTATTTAGATGTTTATTGGTACTTGGCGTTCACATCTCGATATACATGATCAAACGCGTCTCTCATCTTCCCCCCAAAACTCGCATCTTATGTTGCGACACGTGTATCATCAAACACATTGGTTTTCGTTTTTTTTGGCTCGATCAGGCAAGTTGAGACTCCGCCTTTTTATCACACCCGGAATGTGTGCAACCATTTTGCTGAGCCGAAAATTGGGTACGTCTAAAACGCCCGAATGACGATATACGACTGTCAAGTTGAACGGACAGTATAGATAGCCACATCATTGAATAGAACAGAGATCATTGAATAGAACAGAGATTAGTTGCATAGAAGACGGTAATTGTTGAGTACTTTCCTTTGACATTTTAAAACTTTAGACACTCAATGCCAGCTCAATGCCTAGGAGTCATGGTCACTAAAGGTTAAACCAAGTTAAACTATGATTCTGACAACCGTTTTCCGCTTGGAGCTACATACATGCATAAAGTCAAACCATGGTTCACAGGTTTTGCACCGCGGTGAACCTTATTATGTTGTTCAAACATTTGTCTAACAAATTCCATTAGTAACTGTTGATCTGCGCACTTAGAGTCGAAATTCATAGGGTGGTAGGAGAAGAAGAAAAGCTGGAAAGTTCGTCAATGACGCCATTTCAACACACTCACACTTCATAAGGGGCGCGCGGGACTCTCGATGACATCAGCAGACTTTTAACCGCCTTTCAATAGGCTTTTGTTGATCAATTTCTAGACTGAAGAAGATCAACGGATGGGTTAATGACTAGTGATTTGTTAAATCAAATGCCAATTCACTAGGTGTACTACTGTAATGATATTTACGTTAAATAATTGCATCAAATTACATGCTTCGTTTTTCAGCCAAACACCTCTGTCCACGGTTAAACCGGGTTCGAGAAAAAGTGTCTAAAATAGTATTTTCAAAATTATTCACACTGTGAACGTTCAATCGGTTAAACAATATGATGTATCTCACGAGTCGCGCCGTGACTACATAAGAAGCCCCGATTCTTCTACAAGTCACCAGAAAACACACTTGAGCGACTGAAACGAGACAATATAAGCGCGGGAAATTTTCCCTCAAAAATAATAATCTAATTTAAATTTTATTTAAACACAAAAATGCAACTCATCACACTGATCGCACTCATGCTCTTGATTGGCGGCACTGTGGCGCGGCCAAATCGCTTCGCTCGTTTTGCGCGGCATCACTCGTCAACGCGAAAGCTGAGCGAGGAGCAAAAGGCGACGATTATGGCAAATGTGCATCGCGTCGTTAATCGCGGCGTTTATCGACAGTTCATTTTCTAATAAAATTGTACACGCTTCGCGGAAACGCTTCGAGAATAACTTCGTCCTGAATAATGATAACCAATCTCTTCGCTTCGGGTACTACTACTACTATGTGCATTGAGTACGATGGTGATTTCGAAATACTAGACCATACCTAGTTAGAATCAAAATGTAATGATTAAATCAACCTATCAACTGGTTAAAATTAGCCAAGTTCACCTGAAAACCTTATATTTTGACTTATATTTGTTTGATAACAGAGAATAAGTTAGAGAAAAGTAACGTCTTAGAAGTTGATATTGACAATACACCTGTGAAATACCGTATCGTCTGGCCTGGCTGAGTTTAGACAGTGAACACGGTTCCGTGCGTCAACAACTACCACTACTCCTGGTAGTAGTACCGTTCATCAAGAGTCAAGTGGCCAAGTCATTGGAGCGAGACTGTTGCTTATTTGCATAAACGCACCGTACGTTGGTGCGCCTATCTTACGCTGGCGTTTGGCCCCTTTGGAGCACTAAATGAGCTCAAAACGTAAAACACGCAGCTGTCGAGATGAATTTTACTTACGCTGTCACGTAAATGATAAGTGACTCCTTGCTCGCGTTGACTCACTAAAATGGGCTTAAACTTTTCATAAGTGATTAAGGTTGAACTTTTTGACGCTTCCTTCTAAGCCAATCATGGTGAACATGTCATGGTAATGCATTCAACCAAAAAACCGATTCACACCCTTGCGCGATAATGATGGAATTACATGGGCTCTCATAAGCTCAACTAGGTTTTATTCAGCAAGTGAGGTAACACTAACACGACATTTTGTAAGACCCTTATTAAAAGGCGTAATTATATATTAAGCTGCAGACCCGAACTTAAATGACCGAACAAAGCACTCTCGTTCACCAGACATTTGAATTTAAAGTTTCTGCATGCATGTCGGCCGTGTTTATGATTTTTTCAACCCTTGAAGTTAATCAAGTTTATATTCTTCAGTTTTTTTTACTGACTGTAGCGATCACACTGATGTGAACATACTGAAACAAACGAGGCGTTGCTCGATGATTTATCTAACATCAATTGATCTGATAATTGACTATGTCGCCAAGCGCGTACGTAATAGCACAAAATTGACTCCAGCGGACATGATGTTATACTACCACCTCACCAGCGTCAATTAAGGGTTAGGCGTTGAATCACATCGACATAATTTTTGAAATTTCTTGTGTACGTTTTTGATGATTTATTTGTAGGCTAAAGCTTCATCATTTTTTATATCTAGCTCGTGTTGAATAAATGATAAGGCCCAAAACTAGAATAAGAACGACAGAAGAGGCCCAAAATGCAATTGTATACCAAATTGCGTGTTCCATACGTGGATTACTTCAATATTCAGTTTAGCAAGCGGTTTTGCAATTGTCAACTGTATTTCCTGATTTGTAAAACTGGTCAATTACATAAGAAAAAAAATGACCCAGCCTCTTTTGTCGCCAAGTATGTAAATCGCCGCCAATAATAAGCTCGTTAGAAACCTGAACCCAGCTGAAATGTGACATTTTCGACAAGTTTGAAACTCTTCTTTAGACAATACTTTTTACTGTTTCACCTTTCAATTTTAGAACTATTTATGATAAGTGTGGCTGTCTGCGGTGGTCCAACTTTTGTTGTTGAATGGAACGGTGAAGTTTGGTTGACAAGGTTTTTAGATTAAACTTGGCCCAGGTTTCTATTAAACAATTGGTTACTTTTTATAAAAACCAAACAACCGTATTTATAAGGGTGCCTATTTGTTTTCGCGCATTTTACAGCGCGTTTACTCATAGCAACTTTATCTGCGTATTTTAAGACTGGGACACATTACACAATAAACCACTCACGTTGACCATCTTCGTACTTCGTGTGCGGTTTGCCAACAAGCACCCTATTTACTATCACGTCACGCATTCTGTCTGTGTTAGAAGTTGCCTTCCAAACCCTTGTAGCTTGATGATCAAACATTGAATGTGCGGTTTCGCATATCGAGACCAGTAAAGTGAAATTTTGGCATCTTTCGTTTTCTCTCCCCGAGTAAAACACGTGGATAAGTTTTGGAAACAAAAATTCGACCTACTTTTTTCGTAACAACAGAACAAACTCTTCATTCTTCTTCCCATTTAGACAAGTCGAGCGAATGTTGCATTTAAATATAGCCAGCAAGGTTTGTTACGCCCTAAATGCTTCGAAAGAAGAGCTACTTCCGTTACCTTTTATGTGAACACATTCACACAACCACCTAATCCCATTTCACACGTTCACTCATTATCGTGTACCTCGAAGACGCTCTTTATGTCTTCTGGAAGCCTGGTCCAGCTTAAACTTTGGCGTCGGAGTTGGTCATCGATTATCGAGTGAAACGCTTAAATACGTATTCCACTGTCTCTCGTTTTGCACCGAGGTAACAAATGTCGAGCCCGATTGTTGAAAAGTTCAAGGACTTCGATTTGAACAGTTGCATAAAAGAACTCATTATCGGCGGATCAATGTCATCGAAAATGAGGACCGATAATGTTGCTTTACCAATGGATTAATCACTGTCAAGTTCAGCTTAGTTTTTTGGGGGGTGCCGAGGACAAACACGTCAGTATTGAATTTGAATAAGCTGCACTATCAGTACTAGAAATGTGTGTCAAATAAACTTGACATCGTTCAATTTAGTGCTTCGTTAGCATAACTACTGTAAGTCAAAATTGCTCTCTCACTAGTATGTGCTGACGATGTGATGCGCCCAGTCGGAGGTTTACAGTGTTTTATGCAAATGAGGACTTTTTTGCGCTTGCTCATCATTTAGTATTATCAACCACACTGTAATGTGACATTGTCAATGTCAAAATCTCCGCTAACAGTGTTGAATTGCCATTTATGTTAATTAATCCACATTACGTCAAAATTTATTCTAGTCTCTGCAGCTGGCTCCGTCAATCAGGGTATTATATGGGCAAAGGTTGATAATATTCAAATAATAATTGTTAAGTTACGTTTTTCAGTATGTGCAACGAGCAGTTTGAGTCTATATACCTCATTGCTCACAATGTTTCAATGCGCTCATTTACAATCACTTGTAAAATCACTTCAACATGAGTATTGATTTGAAAAGGGGGGTTGTGGCTCCACGCACACAACATTGATCTGTTCTGCATAATCTTTTGGATCTCGCATTTGACTGTGTGTCACGCGCGGCGCGCGTTTGAAGACACACTTTTAGTCTTAACGTTTTTCTGTTATTATGAAATGAGGTTAAATTAGCCTTTCAAATAAGTGATTTTGACTCTACCGATCACAGTGAACATTGCACAATTATCTAATTTGTACAAATGTAAACTTAACACAGACAACGCACAGACACACACTAGACTGGCGGCGGCGGGGATCATGCCGTAATCTCGTTTTCTGTTAAAATCTTCACTTTTCTTGTCAAGTTCAACTCACTGGTTGAGCTCAGGCGAACCGGAAAAATGATGGGATTGTGTCGAGGTAAAAACGTATTAATCCGTCATAGTGCCGATTTTGACGGTCCCTTCTACTAACGTTATTTGTCGACATTAGATCCCGTTTTTTCTTCAACGAATAGTTCAATTGTTTGACCCAGAATTGAATGTCGAAGTAGACACTACGCATCTCATTAGGAGCGAAATCTAGCGAACTGGTTCGATTTCAACCGCGATAAACAAATTTAAACATTCATTCCGGCCTTTTAAAATGTAGTACCTTTAGTAAAATAGCAAAATTTGTTTTTCAAAAAAACGTGCACCACCAATACCACCACCGCCAATACGGTCTCGGCGCATGTAACGTGACCATGCTTTCATGGTTTTGAGTTATTTTAGACATGTTTGTGTTTCACCTGACCATATTTACACCTTTTTAGTCGTGGCTCAGCATTATGTACTTTTTAATGTCTTTAACATGTTTTTCTCAATTTTAATTTTGCTTTTATTTGCATAGAAAGAATGTCGTAATTATCAAGTGATATATCAACACGAAAACATGTGCATGCATGAATACATATATACAGCAATGGCGTCTGAATCGCCAAATCGGATTGGCATGTCGTCGTAAAACGTCGATTCTTGGCGACATTATGGAGCCTGACCCTGATACGTAATCATGCGCCTCTTGGCGCACTCTTTTTTATTCTGGGACAACGCCATAGTGATCCATGTCACATTTCCAGTGAATCATCGAAAGTGACAGTGATCGATGATCTGTTTCATACCTTCACCCGACGTAAGCATGTGACACGCGCGGCGTGATGGTGGTGAAAGCGATCTGGCTTCTTATCACAAGATAAGGCTTTATTTGAACCTACTTTGCTCTAATGTAACAACCGATCATCCGATCAGTACATTCAGCGAGGTGGAAAAAGGGTTTATGTACGACACACAAAATGAAGTGATTCATTTATACCCGATGGATTAAAATCAGAAGGAAAAACATTGGATTAAAGTGGTTTCTAAATGCGGTTTATAAGATAGTTTACCATCAATAATGTCAACTGGTTATACAACCCAGGGCGAAGGGATATCATTATGGATTCGTCCTGGGGGATTTCACATCAGTTCAACTCACTTTTTAAATCGTGATCAGAAAACTGTCGTAACTTGAATCATGACCAAACTTACTTATCATTGTAACAATAAAGTACCACCCCTACTCACGTTCGCATTTGATTTTGGCGACAATTGGCCCACTTCTACTATCTGGCCTTGTTGGCGTGGCGGTTTGAGTATTACAACGCCCTTGTACTGTATTCTGAGGTATAAACAAAGTCAAACGAAATGATACAACTTTAGTCAATTTTTTAAATCCCATCATCATATTGCTTCCTCTCTTATCAACCCATTTATGGTTTGACGTGAATGAGTGTGTGTGTGTTGAATTAACCTAATTTCAAAAATCGAGCCGTCTACCGTTTGTGACCACTAATTGCGCCCCATTTGGTCATGTTCAATACACGGCTTTATTGGTTTTGACTTAGTTGTCCTGCTTTGTTGCTCAACGTGGCGCCGGTTGCGATACAGTAAGGAAATGGGATATGGGTAAACTTGTCATATTCACCATCCGGGCGCTGATTTTAGTTGACAGTAATGACAATGCCAGTACTATTTTTCACATTGACGAAACGTCCGGTGACTTCCTTAACACATTCATCACCCAGCACCGTGACGAGCGGCCAAACAAATGGCCAATTTTCCACATAGCAGGACCCGGGACGCATTTGGAGCTGGGCCAAGTTGACATTGTCCGCTAGTTTTCTTAGTCATCATCGAGACATTGACGAAAAATGACATTATTCTCGAATGGAACGATTTTCAAATTCAACCCATCTGGACACACGCGTTCAACTTGGCCACGTTGGTCAGTCTGAATCCTGAGACGTTATTCGGTTTAAGTTCTAAAGAGGCCAAGTTCCTGTGGAATAATTTGGCTCAAGTCTAATTGGCCTAATGACCATGTAACGTGTTCCTGTAACTAGGGGAGCCAGTCAACAAAGCGTAATCTGCGTTTCCTGTCAAACACCATTAACCATCAAAGCCTGGTGAATAATAATACTCGGCCCAGGAAAAATTCAGATCGCTGGTTCAACCACGCGCAGTACACTCAACCAGGGTTTAATAAAACTGGATCCGCATTATCAAAATCGGCGAAATTCATAAGTTACAGTTTCTTGTTGACGTGCTATTGTATTACTCTAACGTACATTTCAGTACCTCGTATTAATTAAGCCATACATCTGAAACAGATTTATTGTCACGAATTTAACGTTGGTACAGCGAAAATTTCGTAGAATAGTTTGCCATAAGCACTTTTGGATCAAAAATCGGAGTAAGGGGACGGAATATTTTTGGCACCTGACAGTACTATAGAAAAGGTTTTAATTTAAACTTCGTTCAACTGAATCGTTCTAAGTCAAGAATATTGGGGAATTTCAATTGTTACAGCTGATATGTATAAAGTAAACACTAAGTTCACTGCAATGCTTGTTACTCAGTCAGTACCCAGTCAGTGGAATGAGATTGAACGCGAGAGTAATCAAAGTCAACTCTAGGTGACTTTGAATGATAACAAAGTGAGTGATTATGGTATTTCATTACTTAGACGCGATCGACGTTCGCGCACACGTTTTCAAAAATGACCACTCATTTCCTCCAGACCCAAAAAAGTTTTGAACCCAAAAATTAAATCAACGTCAATTTTTTCATTGGGCTACAACGCTCGCTCTCTCTCTCTCTAGTTCAAACTCCTCAAATTTGATTTTTGTTTCTCGGTGTCATCAAATTAATTTTCAAGATTTTTCTGCTCTTTTTTTAGACCAGGCCACTGACAGGCAAGGAGATTTTGTTAAAACGTCAACTCGTCAGAATGAGATACAGTCAGTTCCAACCGCATGTTTTAAATCGCCGTAAATACAGTTTCTATATCTACCACCGCCACAACAACCGTTTAAAGAAGATCATAAACCACCGTAACGTGACAAACTAACCAACATTATTTGATCAGCACCAAAATTGTTAACATCCTTTTCAGGGCACCAAATATGTCCTTGGTAGGTAACGATACCGTTTTTGATCTGATTTAACGCACTACAGTAACTTAAACCAAAGTGCAACCAGATTAATGTCGAATCCCGGGGCTGGTGAGTGGACGACGCTATAACGTGGTGGAGTTGACATTTATTTAGCTGCAAACATGGCTTGACGTAAGCTGGTATGTGCTGGCTGGTTGGTTCCGCATTGAAAAACAACGGAAGAGTTAACACACACAACATGATTACAGTTAGGTTAGATGAAATGCGCTTACATATACCTCACTGTTTCGTCGAATTTGGAGCTATGAAACAATACAGTTGAAGTTATCAGTCAAAAACGTCACTTCAACACAATATACAGTACCATTGTACTAATCCGTGGTTTGTCGTTGCGGATTAAACAAGGGTATGTTCAAAACAATGATCTCTTTTGAAAACCTTCAATCATTTATGTAGCCAAGATTTACATACTAGTAACATCTTGAATCATTGACTGGAGCACTTAGGGTCTCATAAGTTATAATCATCAGCTCGACAGATTTGAGGTTAAAAGATTTAGGGTTTTTTGAAGGCGTCTTGCATGATACCAAAAACGATATATTACATAAATCGTTTCAACTATAGCAACGACGTTCGACACTGTGAAACATGTCTTAATCAACACAATAAACAGTGTTTCATAATGCAGGAACGTGATTTGGAGTCAATCAAATCTCAAATGATTGCATTACCCTTTTGGCTTTGACATCAAACGGTCAAAACCAATGGACAGTCAACATGGGTAGTATTGTAGCAATTTGATGCTGGTGTTGTCTGGCTTTGAGTCTGGTTCACACCAAAATATGATTATGACGCTTTCACCCATCAATTTTGACATAATCCCCACTCCATGCGCCAATGTTTCTAACACCGCCTCAGACAGTACAAACAACAATTTTTATTGGGTCGATCACTTTTTCTCTTGGTCCTGCTTTTCCGCCTAAAAACAGTAAAACTTATGTTCATGCTAACCAGTCAATACAAACCTTCATCATTTCCGCCAAACGTGATTTATCCTCTAACTCGATCTCTAATTGACCGCCATGTTGAATGAGTTCCGCCATTGCCTTCTCACGTTCATCATAATTGGGCGGCTGGTGCTTGAGTTAAGTTAATCGAGTTGAAATCATAAACTATCTAAAATGCCCAAGAGTACCTTTTTTGCCACATCATTCTGCTGCTTTTCAGCCAGTCGCTCTTTTTTATTTCTTTTGCTATGCACAACGTTCTGTATCATCTTGTCTCTTAAACTTTTTTGTTCTTTATTAGAAACTCTACAATGAGGTGTATAACAAACGACAGTAAATGGGTTCTGCTCTGTCAATCGCGTTAAACTGGTTGATTTTTATGATGGAAAATTATTTCCATTTCTCTCAAGTGTGAAAGTCATTTGAAGTTCACGCTCAAGTGCTGTTCGCGCATCTCAATTAGAGTTTGTTTCTGGGAGTTATAAAACGTTTGATAATGATGAGAGAATGATGAGAGGAATGATGATAGTAGTTTTTACGAGTCAGCATATAAAAACGCAATTAAAGACGACTCTCTCAGAAGTCTCACCAGTGTGGTTACGTTTGGAAAGAAGTATGGATTAGCGACTTGGAAGTGAACAAATCACTCGGCGGATTGTGGCGTCGAACTTTAAAATGTCGACCAATAATGGTTTCATGATAGAAGTGTTCGAGCTGTTGCAAATTGCAACTTGCAATATAGGGAGCCAGGTGCACACGAGAAAAAGCGTGGACGATACATATGTCACTGCCAAAAGTGAGTTCAATCTCAAGTCCCAATCGTATCTCTGACTGTAACAAACCAGCGACACATAACTCGTGTCACACTTGTCGCTCTTACCTGACGTGGAATACGCGCAATCAAATCGGCATAATAACTTGAAACAGTCATTGACTTGAAAGAGTCAAACAAACACTTGCAACTTACAGGTCTGTTGGATTCTCCAAGTTGGAGATAATGCACGGATATACAGTGGACGTGGAATCATTTCCCTTATGTTTTAATACTGTTCGAACATTGATGTCAAACTCGGCGGATTGCTGTGTCCAATGTTCAAAAATGTCCACATAAAGGGTTTTATGCTAGAAGCGTACAATACAGTGAGCCTAGTGAGCACACGTTTTAGTATATCGAGTACTGAACACAGCTAAGACCTACTATTTTGGCGTTTAGAAACAGACTCAAACAAAAACAATAGTCGATTGTATAATGTCCATTTACGTACGCGGCGTTCATCGCCATTTTGCTTTAACTAGTCGTGAACCCCAAGACGTACGATTACTACTACAACTGATGAGTGGCGAATAAGCCGACACTTTCACGCCATGTTATAATAAGCTGACAATTAGTCAAATTGTCAGTGGTGTTACAACATTGCTCAACGCCGTTCTTCAGGGTACGCGAATGGCATTAGAAACCATTAAGCGCGGCATGCTCATTGCGCACTCACCATACCAAAAAAAGAAACGACGTAAACCACCGAAGAAGGTGACTTTTGCGCGATTTTTGACACATTTCAAGATTTGACCGGTTTTACATGATGAGAATTGACTTTAATTTCGAGCGGAAGGCCACTTACATGTGACAATTTAATGTGACATTATTATGGAACTGGTGTTCAAATTATCCCATTGAATGGATAGAAGGCGTCACTACGGTATTGATGATGAATGTTACGTTATAATATTGTTTTTTGAACAGATTTCAGCTCTCGCGTAAAAGAGGTCGTCGTCGTCGAAACCGCACACGAAAACTTGGCTCATTTGTTCAGACGTCGGGTCTACTACTAAGGCGTGAACCGAAGAGGGCCTGCTCCGAGCGATGGTGTTGGCAGCGGCGGCGAAGGCTGGTGTGTGTGTATGTGTGTGTGTGGCCACGTAGTGGGTTGATACGTTTAATTTCGACGTACAACGTTACAATACAACATTTCGTTTTGTCGACTTGGCTTCGTTAGCGGTCGGATTAGTGACACACGATTTGTGAAGACAGTAACACTCACGCAGAAATGGTGCATACTACGGGAACAACGGGAGCAAAAAGACAGGAAATTGACGCTGACTAAATAGTTTAATTGGGAACATGGAACGGCTTACCAAAAAACGCGCATCATAGTAACCTTGACCAAACACAGTGTGTTAACCAAGAGAGCATCACTGACCTTTTCAAGCGCAATTAACTTGCTAACAAAAACGGTAACTGACACACACACACGCCCTCACTGGCCTTATGTATAATTCGCGGCAGACTCAATTTGGCAGACTTGAAAAATAAATCTTGCCCGGGTGGGTGATTGGGGCCATTTAATTTAACCAAAAACTAACGTCACACAGACACAGCGTGGTCTCGGACCAGAGGTTTTTTTTGAAAGCTGGTCGATCAGGACAATTAGATAATTTGTCAATTTAAGGGATCATTAAAGGTGATTTGGGTGTTTTTATCCAAAATCTTTTACTGTATGCCATTATAAGCTGAAAGATTTCACGGTCAATAACGACTTCGCGTAATATTGGTCAACGCAAGCTGTCCAAAGCGCCAATTTCGCCTTTTGTTGAACTATATTGAAGGTGAAACAAACAAACGAACTTCGTTAATAAACTTTTCGGGTGAAACATAAAAACCCTTTTACTGTACGGGTCTGTCAATTAACCCCCTTATGTGTACTTTTTAATGACAAATGCAAATCTAATTGACCGGGCGTGACACTCAGAGTCAAATGAGTACAAAAAGTTGCTGTATAATCCGTAGGCTTCAATTAGTGTATGATGTGTGTGTGGTGTGTGTGTGTCCAGCAGTGACCCCACTCGATTGATCATTGGCATGAACATTCTTGCTGCTAATTCTGTTATACATATTCCATTAGCGCCAAGTGTGATTGTCACTTCTCCTCAAGTGACCCGGAATTGGCAGTGAACCTTGATGCAATGAAAGTGAATGCATACAACGCCGCGATGAATCGGGAAAAGCGGCTTTTTCGAGTCCAGTTACGCAACGATCAAGGGGCTCGCGTCAACGGGCGGATTACTGATGGCACTGTTAACTGCGCGGAAACACGTTATGAAGCCAATTTGACTTTTCGCTAACACTTATTTACGTTGCGGCGAATATGGCGAAGCGTTTTCACGTTTTCGTTGTAGATCCAAGTTGGGGCCGATTTTGTGGCCAGATAAGACATATTACTGAGGTGGTTTGGGCCACTTTCGATTAACGGTACAGTCAGCGGTTTTCATTGTAATTGAATCATTTTTACTGTGAACCCGTTTCAACCGTCAATGATAATGATGTCATCATGCTCAGTCTGAACGTGGCCCAGTATTTAGGTACTCATGTTAATTGGTCACCTTTAATGACTGATTCGATGATATCGCGAAAAAAAGCTGACTTAGTTATCTTAATAAATCTTAATATGAACAAAGAGCTGCTCACCCAGGGGCACCCCATGTTACTAAGCCACTTGAGCAAATCACAATTATAGTGTTAAATTGACAAAAGAAAAACAGTTTTGGTACTAACGCAAGGTACGTGTAGTGGTAATTAGCTGTCGTACAAGCATGTCAGTTGTTGACCAGATTCAGTCAGTTCCATTATGCCAGTGTGAAGTGACGAACCACGTCATAACAATTTGGCATGGCGGTTATACCATAAACGATACAGTTAATACAGTTAGACAAGCTCGCATTACCATTCGCAATTAAAAGGTTAATATCGAAGGTGCGAGAATACGTAACCTTGAAATTGACTGGAGTGAACCGTTGACGCCCGTTGTCTCACCTAATTACAACAATACTGGTCTGGTAGTCCAAACTACTAAACAGTTAGGCCGAAACTTAATGGATCAGTTATTGACCAACCACCGGTGATATTAGCCGAGCCATTTGAGCGGGGTCTAAACTCCTCAATTTTACGCATCATAAGCGTAGATGGGTGGGTGATGAACTTTAATCGCTTCTAAAACTTTTTTTCGACTCAACTTGACATGGGGGCAGCAGCAGCATCAGCAATGGGGCCAAGCAAAACTAATGGCCATCCACCTCGATCCGTTGCCAATCCGGAAGTGTTTTTTGGAGTTTGGTTATGATGAGTTGTTAAATTCGCGTGAATGGTTGGATTAAGAAGTCGTTCACTATTTCAAACTCTCATGCAACAAAGTGTAGAGGAGCTCGTATCGCTAACAGTGTGAAGCTCTGGCCCAGTTTGTTAAAAAAAGACAGTAGTTACATTATGTAATCTGCATTTCACGCTTCACAATGTCGTCATCTGCGGTTCATCCCGAGTTCACCCATGTTAAATGCATGCAATGACGATTTGGTTAAATAAAAGTACTAATGAGAAAGAGTGTCAAACGTCAATTTCGTGGGTTTCAAGTCAAAGTTCTGTTTACTTAATATTGGCGCCTAATCAGTGGTCCATTCAGCTGGATTATGACAAAAGTAAAGTGAACAGGCGAACCACCCGCGGAGTGTTTACACCGAACCGGTTTTAGATTTTTGCTCAACAAAGGGCCATTATTACGATTTTGGAGCAACGATTCATTTCTTGGTGTCAATTCAGTTGATCATGTTAATCCAAATGGTTATTCGCGCCTTGCAATTAGTCTTTCTGGCCCTGGTCCTGCTCATTATTGTCATTTTGCGGGTGGTGGAACTCGTTAAACATACACGTTTTTATTCTCGATAAGATTTGTACAAGATTTGCCTTGAACGCTGATGCCAGTAATAGTTGAAATCCTTTCCGTGTTGAGATCCGTCCCACTTGACCGTGATACTTTCCAGACATCTTACACGAAGAGAATCCCTGAATGAAAACTGAGCGTGAGCCTCGTGGATGATTAGTGAGCCGAATCCGTCAATAATCCGGCCTCTTAAATCATCAATAATCCGGCCGTTGTCCTGTTGTCCCTTTTTTATAATATACCTTACCGTTCTTGCCGGACATTTCTAACATTACTTCGAATAAGAAATAGTATACCAATGTCAGCATAATGAACACAAGTTCCAATGGCGGTTTATAGTGTATGGTCATTTACGGCGGCACGAGTGAAATAAACCCATTAATTTGGCGCTATCGGTTGAGTACATCACTCAATACAAGATAAACAGTTATTATGTGAATAGAACTCGCATATTGCTTCTTCCCTCTGAGCGGTGTCATAATCGATACAAATTGGCTGTTTGCTCTGTGCGGTCTTTTCTTGCTCTAAACCGGTAAATAAAAAATACTTTCAGCCTCAAAGTTCATCAGCACATCAAAACAAGAAACACATTTATCTACTAGGGGGTGATGATGCGCTTTCAACGAACCGTCACATATAGATATCAGCTCACACGATTCAAAATCCGTGTATAATTTGCTGTGACGCTCCCTTGATAAGCACAGGGCCGAAATTTATCACTGATGTTGTAACTTTTTTTCGTTCAGTTCCGTTCAACGTAACTCTGTTTTCGAAAGAAGCGGCCGAAGAAGTTCGGTCGCAAGACCCAAGAATGAACTTGGAGGCGATAAAGTCAAGATTGATGCAATATAAACCGGATGTTTTTAGAGTGGGGAAGCGTCGGATTAGAAGCGGCCGAAATGGACAATTTCATGGGCAGATATAGATATATAAATTTGTCAAGAAGTCGTTTTAACAATTTCAGATTCAGCTTGTTATCATTTTTGTCACCCCTGCTCGATCCAATCAGTTCCAAGTTCAGTGAACATTCGTCTTTGACATTGATGCTTGCATCAATATCATGAATCGGAGCAATAATTCATTTCAAAAAAATGATAGAACGTATTTCCATCTCAAACAAGCGACATTTAAAGAATGGAGTTTACACATCACTGACTGTTCAAATGAACGCTAATTTTAAAAAGTGGGGATGGTGTATTTCTAATGGCGTAATCAAATTAACAATAAATCGGTATTTTACGGTGTTGAATACCATTATGGTAAAAATGAATGTTTGTTGAGCATCAAATGCGGTAGTATAATGATGGTTAGATGGTTAACTTAGATTGTGTTAAATCTATTGAGTCGAAATGAACTAACGTGATATGACGAAATATATGTATAAAGATTCATGACAATGGTCATTAGTTGACTGAATTAGAGCTATCCTTCATTAGCCATGTCATGGCACATCAAAATGCCGTTTGTTTTTTGCATTTTTTTGTTAGATATTTTTACTGTTGAACTTGGGGGGGAAGGATTCCATGAAAACGCTTCCGTTACAATAATTGACTCCATATAATTAACGTCGTTGCATAATTGTCGATGCGCGTTTTAGACTGGATCTGATCAATGGATAATAAGTTATTTCGGAAAGTGGGCGCACTAGAATATTTGTTCCAAGTTTTGATGGTGGCCGAGGTGAAGATGTTCTCATTTGCACTATGGTGACATTATTAATAAACGTGTGACTCGGTTAACCACTTTCATTGATAAAACATAATGGAGCTGAAAATAACAGCCTTTTTACGTTCGTTATCGTAACAATGGCCTTGGTGAGCCTATCAACCGTAGTAAAATGATTTCTCATAAGTTCCGTTGCAAAGATCAACATTTGAAACGTGTGTGTTGTCTGTCTAAGGGCTTTAATTATAAACATACAGCTGTTTCAAAACATCAATTATCATTTGTATTTATAGGTTATCTATTTTATTTCTGTGTTATTACGGTAATAACTCTTTTTATAGACAAGTAGTAATGAAGTACAATCAACACGATTATGTAAAAAAGTTTCAACT
>SCLD01103196.1:0-31230 GCA_004367895.1 Oikopleura longicauda
ATTTTTTAAATTTTCACTGGATTTTGTTTCCGCGAAACACGATCGGTGAAGTTCCCAGTTTTTGGATTTTGTTTCCGTGATTTGCCAATAAGGGTTAAAAAATTTAACAAACGTTAATTTAATAAACGTTTTGAACACAACTTAAAAAAATACCAAAGGATCCTCAGGATTCTCATAATTAAAAGGCCATATAAATTTTTTGGAATGACGTCATAACCGGTCAAGATGACATCAGCACACCCCAGCTTTCAATGGAAGTCAAGATCTTGGGCTTATCTGTGAGATGCAAAAAAATTATGTTGATTGGACCAACCAGCTGCTTGCTGATTTTATGACTAGACACCATTTTTTTCAAACTTCAGACTCGGAAAAAGGCTACATCACGTGATTAAATCCACGAAATTTGTACACTAAGTAGACTACCCAGAATTTGATGGTAAAGTCAGATTTGGGAGGTCTTGTGATGGAACGAAAGCAAATTTATTTTTTTCCCCCGCCAATATAATTTTTGAAAACGCCACCCTTAAATCCATGTTTGATAAAGAGTTGTGGTGGAAAAACCATCATTGTTAAATGAAAAAAAAATCAAACTCGATCATATAATATTTTGGTCAACGACAGGTCCAAAAGGCATTGCGGCATGAAGAATGCGCTCGCTTAAATAATAAGTTATTTTATGAAGCTTACTTATTATTAGCCCTAACATTCCAATCGCGGGCAATCTAATGAAAGTGGTCAAATCAAATTTATAGTGTAGATGAACAAGAAAGACTTTCTAAGAAAGTAAACATTGAGGAAAAAAACACGGTTTACTTCCTCGATTATGGCCCATATGATATGGCCATATGATAACGCTCATTTGATATGATTGATATATCATACCATATTAGTCATATTATATGACTCATTTTAAATGAGTCATTTACATAATATATCGACCATATTATTATATTATGTCCACAAGTTCGACTTCAAATGCAATTGAGTCTATTTTCACGTGATTTGAGTAAATACAATTTTTATAATCATTGTTCAGACTGAAGGTCGTCTTATTGACATTCAAAGCAGGAAAATAAAAATTATGAAATTTACTTGTTGATGATAATTGGAGTGGCATCTGTGGCGGCAGTCACTTCCTATTAGAAGGGTTTAGCATATTTCCATTTGGTGGTTATACAGAACGAATGTTAAGTGCACTAAAAAACAAGGTGCACTGCAAAACAAAGTGGAAAATGAACTGTAAGTGGCCTTTAATACAGTAAATACCTTTATACTTTTTGATCGCATACATTCCATATCCATGTCCGGACAACCAATCTCTTTTGCAAAATAATTTGCTTTCATGGTTTAATTTTTATCACCCAACCGTTTTTTCTCAATAAATTTTTAATAGTATAGAGACTATAAATAATAGTTGAGCACTTCGGGACAACAAGGTAACGTGGCTGTTAAATTCTTGTCGAATAACTCATCAGGACCTATCTGATTTTGCTAATGAAGTCCGTTACGGGGAAAGGTCATTTCAGGTCAAATCAGGTCAACAATTGAAACATTCCTTGTATCCCAGCTTCCCATGATTCTTTGAATGGAATTGTGAGTGGATTGGATTGAATTATTGCTCTTCGGAAATATTTAGAGCTCTCACTGTTTATGACATGTTGAATCGAGGAAATGGCCCCAGCAGATTCGCCAAAGACAGTTATTCTATCTGGATCACCATTGAAATTTGCAATATTTTCATTGACCCATTTGATCGCTTTTTGTTGGTCAAGAAATCCCCAATTTCCCGTGTTAGACTGGTCATTTTCAATGTAATTCGTGTATAAAAAACCAAAAGCGCTAAACCATATAATATTTGACGGGTATGTGCTAGGGTGTGCACTAATAGGTATTTGCTAATTTTTCTGATCTATGAATGGTCCAACCTCAATCTGTAGTTAACAGTGACAATTATCATATCAGATTGACCAGCTAGAATGCGCCCATCATATAGTATAGAACCACCTTGTCCCCATCTGAATGCTCCACCATGAAACCATATTCCAACAGCAACTTTACACGAATTTTAATTGATTATAACGATATATCAAACAGATGATATTACATGATAAATTATACACTATCGAGATGCCCCCGGGTTACCCCCCTGTATCTTGACTAGTCTAGATCATACAATTTATTAATTATATGATACAGTTCTAAATAACAATGTTCGTTCAAGGTAAAAATGATGAAATCGACCTCATGGTGGCTACCTTCTATATCATGTTATTCTGATAAGAAAGTTGGAAAATCCGTTTCTTTATCGTTTGTATCAATAGCCCGGTTTGGAACGAATATATTTAAATAGAGACAGTCCTCAGAACTTTTTTTCTCGTCACATGGTTCGTCACATTTTTGTGCACAAGCTGAATCCAGTTTACAAACAGTCTCCGGTCATGTTAATACATGTACTGTGTGAGGCCAGCATTGTTGTTAAAATAACTATTGCGACTGGAATTAAAAGGATTTAAGGGAAATTGTTTTACTGGTTTTTACCAGAATAAAATTCGAAAAGTTCAGAAATAGATTAAAATGGGCTAGAAGAACTAGTTCTCACCTGGACCAGTAGTATCCCCTTTTCTCAATCCGATCCAATTTGCAGGATCAAGAGGCGCTTTCCATCTGAGTTTACCAACAGGTGGCGCCGCATACGGAATACCCAAAAAGTATGTCGTATCATGAGGAATATTTGGTAATAAATTGTTGAACGGGATATCATTATATGTTTTTCCACTTTGATCATATCTGTAACCTTGAAGCCAACCAGATATCGTGGCAACAACATAATCGCCATCTGGTTTGGGGCCAATATCAACTGAATCATCACCCTGGTCGTCGTTCGAGGAACCATCGTCATTCAATCCAAGACCCAAACCAACACCCAATCCAATTGCAATAGAACTGATTGCAAATATTATCAGTCCCCATTTAATAATCGGCCTTTCTCATGATCAAAATCAGACATGAAATATAAAAGGCCAGAGTGATGTTGGTTACAAGTTTGACATGGTTGTAATTAATTTGGGTACTAAAATCATTTATTTTAAAATAAGTATTACTGACAGCTCAATGCACCGACAGCCCCAAAACAAGACAAACATAAAGATTTTGTTGTCACTAACATCCCTGTAGCCGAAAATCTTTTACCCAGAAAAATCAAATTAGGAGATTTCGAAAATTTTCCTCATTTTATCCAGTCAAAAGTGGCGACACTCTCGTCCAACTCAAGATATATCAGCTGATTATTTAAATTATTCCACCGTTGTGGCGTTATATTGAACAGCTCTGTCAATTGAACCAAGACGGAATTGGAGTAATCTCGTTGGTCAGTCTGAATTCTGGAACTTCTCAAGACGGGCCTCTTACGATGAAATTCTTCTCAGATTGAAAATGTCAAGGTTCTTAATATTGAGAACAAATATGGGCGAACAGCAGAGTAAACATGAAATATTTTATTTTCAATTAATCTCGTGCCAAGTGCATATACTGCAAACTAACTTCTACAGTAACTTAGATTTAATATTACTTCAATTCAATTGCATAACAGTTATACGATATCGCATACGTATTTTACGGTGCACGTATAATGAAGTGTCTTACATGGTATATTGATCTTATAACGACGTGTGAAATCAGTGAAATGGACGAATTTGAATCCAGTTTTGATCCCAGTTATATTGTTAAGCTCAAAATGAGAGATGTGTATAAATCACGATATAATCACATGACACGTATTGAACTGCTGTATACAACACGAATATGAGTTTACCATAAATCAGCCATAATCCATAGTCCAAGACTCATTATTTGAATCGATTTCAATCTCTTTGATTTGTTTAAAAGTATTGAACGCTCATAAATATTCTTTACAATACATATTCTAAAATATCATCCTTTTCTAAAACATTGTAACCATAATAATGGTCAACATAACCACCGATAAGAGCTGGACTTAGATTTCGTTGAGATAAAGGTGTAAGTGACATTAATGTTAAGACTATTATTTTATAGTTTACGTTAGCATCCGTGTATCCATGGTTAAAATTATTATGTCGAAAACATCTACAACTTGGTATATACAAGCATACTACTACAGTAAATGCTCATACAACAGAGTGGCCATAATACAGGCTTTATTCATAAAACATCTTTCTGTTCTAATCTTGTTCTTACATTAGAATTAAACTTTTCTATCAAGTCAGACAGAACAGTTTGTTTATTCGGACTTCTAAATGTGAAACTAAATCACTATATTGATGTTGGTGACAGAATTGAGATCGCTAAGTTTCAATGTAGTGATTTAGCCAGATTTCTGAAAAAGATGGGTGAGTTTTCCTTGAATCGGGCTGATTCATGCCCCGAACATTTGCCATGTCAATTTGACGAAAACGGCCAAATTTGTCACCAAGTTTTCAATTAGTCGCAAACTTATTATGTCTCCAAAATCTGTCACTAATATCGATTTACATGTAATGTTTAGTTTATTCTAAATCATCGGATAAAATTATTTTTCATCGAGGATTTTTTCAATCCAATCAACGACAGCAGAAACTTTTGCAAATCCAGTTGGAGTTTTCTTGGAACAACTTTATTTGGTTTTATAAATATGGTTATAACTTCTGAAAGATGGTTTAACCATCTAAAGTATTTATTATTTATATAATATATATATATCTATATATAAACCAGGCTTAAAGCCGCCCAACTTGCAACTCCTGCTGCAACAAATGATCCGTCATTCATTTCACAAACAAGTGGACTTCCTTAAAATCTAAAGTTAGAGTCTTTTTTTGAAAATTCATTGTGCCATTTATCAAGAATGATCTGTTAATGTAGAATTGTCTATAAAGTGATTTATGATTATACCTGAATCTCCGTTGCAACCGGAAGTACGGCCTTTGTAACCAACACAAAACGAAGCGCTTGTTAATAATGAATTGTATGGACCACAATCAGCATTGACTAGAATATAAATGGTATTATCATTGTGAACCACATCTAACCCCTTGTGTCACCCTTCAGCCCTCAGTTTTTAAATAGAAACATTTTCCATGATTCTTATCGGATATTTATAGCCAATTAGTTTGTGGCAAATGGAATACATTCAGTATTCAGTCTGTTATTTTCACGTTGACAATAGATTTGTATCTAAACTCAAGTCTGTTAACCACCAAATGACTCAAAATGGTGTTGAGTGAGCCATATTCAATAAACTAGAGGGTGGGTTAACTTTAACCAGTAAAGTATTTAAACATACCATTCGAACGAGCTTCTTGTAGCAGCTTCGCATATTCGGGTGGATCGGTTCCGGTTCGTCCCCATCCAGCAAGAATACATTCCTGATTGCTTTAGATTGTATCTCTAATGCGTTTGTTGAACGTGAAAAGTCTCTAATCAAACAACTGAATAAGGCTTAGAGGATATGGGCGTGCGTACTGTAACTAATAGCCTGAATACGGTAGTTCAAATCCACCCATCAATTTCATCCATTGGAAATTGAGATATCAGGAAATTAAGCAAGAATAATCAATAAAAGTGAAACAGCAATGTGAATTTTTGAATAATCAAAAATATTGAAAGTTCCGGCTGTGTAAAAAGCAACAAGCTCACTATCCGTCATTCTGTCAAGCACGTATTTATGTTACGTCACAGTTACGTAGTTACAGTTGATCTATTTAGAAGAACAAGTCCTGAAGTCATAGTTCCGGGGTGGCAAGCAGATTGGTACTGCATAGGATGGCAACGGATCTGATAATGACAGAATAGTGAAATCATAATCCCAAGTTCCCTTCGACGTTCTTCCTGCTTTTGGATGATTGATAACTTCTGATACTTTTAAAACGTTATAAACTATTTCATAAACTATAGTTCACCACGACTTTGAACCACGTTGGTACAAACTTGGTACTAATGGTATTCTAAAATGAATATTCTTCAGCATACGTGGAGCATAAGTGGAACATTTGTATGTATTTATTGAGCCAGAAGTGGTGTCATGACCCCCAATCGGCAATGATCGAGATTGAGTAAGGATTATATGCTCTAATTGATGAGAAGCACACTAACTCGTAGTTCATAAAAACATTTATGGCCTCTGTATGCGGTTCAAACTCTCGAATTCGGTTTGAACGTTGACTTGATATATTAATTCTCCGTGTCCATTTGACCTGTAAATATATTTGTTAATCCCTTGTGTGATATATTTTATCATGGTAACTTTAGTATGATAACTTGGTAATATACGTCTTAAATAGCCTAATTCATGCATTATAAATCATAAAGTGGTGTTCGTGGTGGCTCTGTCCCAGTGAGCGTAGGCGTGAGCGCTCTATTATTACTAGACAATTCGGACAGAGTCAGGACGAACACCACTTTAATATTTGATTTACCTATGGATAGTTCGATATACGATCCTATCGTATTGTTGAGAAAAGTCGCAGTGAGCTGCAGTTAAGATGTGATGACGATCTAAAATGGCACCGCCACAGAAATGAGATCCACCTGAAATATTAAGTCATTTATTACCACCGAGCTTTAAAAAATAAGTAATGTTTGATAGTTTACCATTTGTTCGTAATGCAACTAGCCATGGATGACGGTTCTTGTCATGAACATCTTCTCCATTGACAACAATATTTGACTTTGAAAATGTCCGAAAGGTTTCTAACTGAACCAGTGCTTTTAATTGATCGAGCATATCTAGGTCTGAAATGTCACCAATATCGAAATTGTCACCAAGTTGATCTTGATCATCGTCAGTTATCTTATTTAAGCTAACTTTTGGTACTTTGTAAGCTTATAAGAATGATTTGACAACTTTACCTACCAAGTATTTTAACATGTAAGACTCAATTCAACCGAACACTTTTGATAGTCATTTAACAAAGTGGGTATTAAACATCAAATTGTATTTGTGTAAACTGAAACAATATTGAATTCATAGACCATGCAAGTATTAGGCTAAGACTTCAGGTTCGAAATGGTAAATGGTTTATATTCGAGGAAAGCACATTCTGTAATATGTTTTCTCAACGTTTGCAACAACAAGATTTGTACTTCTAAAATCTTATTTTCTTAATTGGTAAAAAACAAGACTTTTAAATTAATTCAATTTTAACTTTCGAGGAGAAAACGTTGACGGAAGATGCTGCAATAAAAGTGATCATGTTTTTGCTTCCACGTTACAAACCTTAAATGAGCCTTTTGTTTAGTTTTTAAATAGAATGTTGAAACGAAACAAAATCCGGGACATGATAAGGTTCTAATTTAAAATCTAAATTCAAAAATTTTTTCTAGGATAAGGGTTCATAAAAGAATCCATGAAACTAACATAGTAAGTCCTTCAACAAAATATTATTCGTCGACTACATTTAATAACTTGACGAAATGATACAGACCATCAATTCTTATTTGAGTTTACAAACCAAAACAATCGGAATGCATATGAAATGACTGATGAGGAAAAACTAGACTTTAAGTTCGATGACTCAAATCGAGATATTTTCTCATACGGTGACGAACGGTAGACAGACGAAATGGTAATAAGTTCAAACGTGTTCAGTCCTCATTTGAATTTCAAGGTTGAACTTGACAACCAAGACTTAGTATTTGGTTAAATAAATATAAAAATAGCCCTCAAAATATGAACATATTTATTGTACGTAGAAATAATTAAATTAAATTAAGTATATTTTAGTTGAAACAACCTAACAACAAATTATTTTCTTAACTCATTATTTCTTGATTATAGACCAAATTATACATTAATATTTTACAACGATAGTAAGTTAGCCGATCCGAAGTCAGCCGATTGAGAGTAGATGATTTACCACAAGTTTTCATAGATGGTTCATTGTGATATTTCATTTTAGCTGTAAATCTGCTCTGGGTCGTTCTTGCTATTGTTGAACGTAAAGTTGTACTTCTTTTTGTGGTTGTTCTTGCTGTAGTCGTTGTTCTTACTGAAGTGGTTGTTGTCGACGTGGTAGTAGTTGCTGCTCTGCTTCTTTTGCTTTGATTTTGTTCTTGATCAAGTTGTACTTTCAATAAAGAATTACACGTGGGCTTAAATCAGTTTTAAGGTGAAGCGCTCATTGTACAATCTACACATCTGGCACTTTACAAACATAACCAGAATCAATACTAAGTATAACATCAAAAATACCATAACTGTACCGTTTCATACGCGTGAGCTTGTTATGACAATGCTAGAGTTCCTTCAAGGCTGATTATTATAACAAGAATACGTCAGACATCCAAGGGCCTGTCGTGATATATATTATGGCTCACCTCGCAATACCATTGATATGGAAACACACGCATACATCCTACGAAGCAATCTGATTTGAAACGTTCTTTTTCACTTATCGAACTTTCTACAGTTATATTAAAAGTTAGTTTGTTTCTGTTATGAAATCTACTTTTAAATATTATTTCTATGATTTAACAGTTGCGCTTTTTTTTGAGTCGATGCGCGAACTTTTTTTTGTCTGACATGACCAGAATAACAGCGATATCAGTAGCATTCAAACTTAACAATTTAAATGTGTGGATTCTTAATAGGCTCAATATTTAATTTCAGGATCGCATTACGTCACTTCCGGTCCATTACCGGTTTTATCAGAAGTTAAAAATTTCACTTCCTAAATTTTTTATTTCACCAAAGGATTCGCCGCAAAATTTGAGGGGTAGTCACTTGAAGCGTTTTTTACCTATGATCCCATTTTGTTGGTGATATCTTCGATTTAGAGCCTTTTGTCAGTTAACTGACAAAAAAAGCGCAACTGTTAAACAACAGGGCTTGAATATGGTGTAAATTTGATAATGGTTCGTACTAATTTTATATTTAGAAGGTTTAAAGTTCTTTCTAAATGACATCAATTCCAGAACATGTTATGTAAATTGTTTCGGAAGAGATGTGAACATTATATATTTTACTCTAGAGTCTCTAGAGACTGAAAAGTCTTGAGTGGAGAAAGTTCTAGGCGTATGATACGACCCGTATCAACATAATGACTTGCTCCTTAGTGATCAATCAACATCAATTACGTTATAGAACGTAGTTCATTTAGCCATTTTTAATTTACTTTAACCGCTTCCTTAATTGATAATGCTCTATATCAGCGAAAAAATCTAGTGGTTCATCAATTGCATTTTCACTTAGACGGAGTTCTAGATATACCAAAGCCCGAGTTCATATTTGAGCTAGCCATGTGTGACCTTTTGCTTAACACATGTTAACTGCATTACAAACGCTAACAAGTGTTGCATTATATTTAAACAAACAAGCAGCTGGTTGAATCAGCTGTCACCAAACGTGTTCACACTTCCAATTTTTGATTGACTTCGAAGTTATTCCTCGAAAAAACTAAATAATGTATCCTGAACTCCATTCCTGGCGTTAATCTGTATCAAAAGGCAGTAAAAGAGCAACATTTCCCTTTTTCTCTTATTTTGAAATTATAAGCTTGAAATTTTTGAGTCGAAAAATTTTAAGTTGATAATACAAATTGTATTATATTCATCAATACGTCAGCAATTATAATTGCAATAAAAGCTCAGACCAATATTGTGTTTTTCGCTAACCATAATCAGGGTAAGGCGGACGTGGAATATGTTTAGATAAAAAAAGTTTATGATTCGCAACGGGCCCATTTTTGAGATTTTGAGCCTGGTCAATCCGATAATGAGTGTTGCGAGCTTACCAATTCAACCTTACATGTTCATTACGTATTTCATATACTATGTTATTTGTCTGTTTTTAACCCAATTCATGTTTGTTCAACGGAAACCAAATAGTCGTTTCTAGATTTCATCAAAAATGTTCCTTAAATCTGTTCCTCAAAAAGGCCATTAAAGATTTTAAAGGACTGTCTACTACTTTATTTGTCATCATGGAAATACATTTGAGACGAACTTGACAGGAGTTAAGATGGGCGTGATGAGGACTCAAACATCAAATTGTTGTCAGACTACTGTGCCATAGATTGATTACCGCGATGAAGAGTTGTATGACGTTTGATTCGGATTTGGCAGACTTGTGATCGGATTAGGAGTAGTGCAGGATCTTAAATGGTTGTCAATTTCAATGAGTCATCATCTTTTAAAGTAGCTTATACTTGACGAAAACGTACCGTAACGCACATTCTGGACAGATGTTGATACTCATTTTAGTTTACTGGCTTACATGCGGTAGTAGAGCCGTTTCGTAAGCCATTTATCGTAAAAAAATAATACCAATGGGACTTGCAATTATGACAGCCGCTTTATAAAGGTCAGTTAAACTGATTTCATAATTATTCTTAGTGATTTTATTAATCAAAGATTACCTCATACAAGGCTTGCATGATTTTTTTAGCTTGACTTAACCACAAAAATACCCCAGACTTTACGATCAAGATAAACATTGCTCTTCAGATTATCTGAAGACTAGTTTTCCGTGTAAATTAAAGATAAAAATCATCACAAAGGTTTTTTGTAGATTTGATGGTGATATTTTTTAAGTTTTAAAAACAAATGCATCAAGGTTAATCATTTTCTGAAATTATGATTCTTAGTTATAATCACATGAGGCTTATGATGTACAGTTTGTTTTAAATTAAATTGATTTAGGGATTTTTGTTCAGCGGAAGTTCCAAGATCGCAATAATTGCTGATCAAACAAACGATGTAACAACGGGTTACGATTCATAACTTATAGTCTACGTGGGAGATTGTTGGGTTACGTTGGAGATCGGTATCATCCCTACAAGTATCACTGAGATTAGGGATATAATATCCCGGATATTACTAAACTTAGCGAATCCAGCCACGGTGGTTCAAGTTGAACTGCTCAACCACCTCAAAACGGGAACATGTTATGCTCAAGTTGGTTCGTCTTAAATAAGCAAATTGTTTATTTTCTCAGTATTGTTAATGTTCTAATGTCAACGAAAAAACGTCACTTTGAAGCAGGTCCTTGTTATAAGGATGATACATCAGCAATGTAACATAACAGTAAATAATTGAATTTTTTCCGTTAGAAACAAGTTCACTACTTTGTAATAAGTCACAAAAATTTCAAAAATTTTCTCAGTTTGGTTTCGCCAATTTCTAAAGTAAGATCGTCCACAATCGACCACTTTAGCAATCGAATTTGTTTTACTATTTAGTCTTATTAACATACTTGCTGACATAATGAGTATCAATTATGGGCAAAAAATCTATATAATTACTTAAATAATTTATACGATTATCAAATACCAGTAACACTTTCGTTGAAATAATTTTCAAAACTGGCTATATAAATCGGATCACAGTTCGTTTAAAAGTCGAGTATATCTGGAATGTATAATTTTATATGGGACGTTTTGACAATATCCTGGCTAAGTTTGACCATGATTCAGGATTTAAATGGTTGAATCGTATGAAATTCTAGTAACGATTAGTGAAAGGGGTGGAAGTATTAGATGAGTAGATTTGGTAACCTGGTGGATGGTATTTTTTCGATTCGTTGATAAGATTACTGGTCACAAACCAATCAAAATCCGGTATTTATGTAAGATCTTCTATTCCTTTAGCGGGTTACCACGTTTCTCAAAAATGTATAATCGTGGAAATGAGTTACGGGCAGCCATTTTTAGAAAGTGATTGATTATTAAACCTCTAATCAGTTACATATGACAGCGGAAATTAATATCCCCGAATATTTTTTTGTCGGAGTCATCCCTAATTATAATTCATCATCATGAAATAGCGAATGAATCAAAGATTTTGCTGATATTTTAAATGTGAAATATTATTTTTATTTCAAAATTAACCGCAAGCTTGTTTGTCAATCACATGAAAAGACCTCCTTCTCAAACTTTACGTCATTGGAGAAATTAAGGATATTTGTAATTTCAAATCCTACATGCAACCATATGTTAGTAATAATGTTACAGCATATGATATGTTCCAAAACTTATGCCTGAGAGTTTAATTTAGGTCAAAGATTTTTTGAAAAAGATATTTTTCTTTGGTCTAAAAACTTAGAATCCAACTGAATTTTATTCCTGTTACGATCTTAGATTTAAGCCATCTTTTAATCATTTCGAGATTTCCCTCTTATGGTTTACCAAAATTAAGCACTTAATGAATTCTTACGAAATTGATACCCTGATTAAAATTACAAACAATTAAACTTCTAAGAGATAAACCAAAAGGTATCCGTACCCATGGACCATAAAGTCTATTGGGTATGGTTTTTTAATCGCGATTAAACGCCCACGAGAATCAAATTCCCTGTACTGTCAGTCAAAAAGCCAAATCAGAGATATTTTATAGAGAAGACGGAATAAATTCCACAATAATTCAACTCAATTTTATCGCGGTCAAAGGAAAAACAAATACTGATTCATTCGAAAACTGCCATAGTCTATGGGCCATAGACACCACCGATTGCATTCATGGTTGCTTTAAATATACCTGCTATAAATTTATGGATTTTTACCGGACGTTTGATTATTTATCGGCAATTTAGTTTCCACAATCTGTACATGTGTGACTGTTTTGTATTGAACAAAATACAAACATGTCATCTAAAATGGAAAATGAGTATCCCCAGAAGTTGGCAATTCAACTCCACTTTATTCAAGTCTGGCTACTTTCGTAACATACACTCTTACGATTATTACGATTGGCGCTTGAGATAAGATTGCTAGCGTTTCGAAACAAAAATAATTTATAGTTGCCCACGATGATACTAAGTGGTTTGGAAATATTCTTCGACGATACCAAATGATAAACCGTGCGATTTAATTTAATGAAAATCTACCTTCTTTTCGAAAATATTTTATGGTTAACACTGTTAGTAACGGCATGGGAATGTTTAATTATCAAACAGAAATCAAATGCACCAGGTGATACCGTCACAGTGGGCTACAGAGATTGATATCTTACCGAGAATCTTGATTTCACGGTACACCGCATAAGGTGATGGCGGCGGCATTGGGCGGTCCCATCTTGACATGCGTCATCGAGCAAATGACACCAATCGCCTATAAAATGCGATTGTTTGGCCCACATCAACCATACTAGGTTGTTTTTAAACTCTTTGACAACTAAAAACACACTAAAGAATTAAGAGAAAAAAATAATTTGAAAAATGGGGAATGAAGTTTCAAAAATAGAAAATATCGAGAATTTTGAAAATTCAAGCAGAGAAGAAATTGTTGAAATAACTAAACAGGATCTCATAAATGCTTCAAACGAACAGATTCAAGTTGATGACATTGACGACACTGAACTCGTCGTCAATTCGGTCGACGGAAACTCTATGGTTATCAATTCACATGGATCCAGTGGAACAGATAAAGAAAACGACCGTCCTAATTCAAAAGTAAAACGCAGAATACCAAAATCAAAATCCTCCATCCTAACGGGTCAATTAAATCGAGATTCAACCATTCTGAAACCTGGAACACCAAAAAGACTAAATCGTAAAGAAAGCAAAAGGGCGTCATTTTATCAAAAACTAAAAGGTTATAATGAAATCATGGATGAACTTATAACTATGCGAAATGAATACGAGTTGGTTCAACAAGAAAAAATTAAATTGCGCGAAAAATTAGCTGTCGAAGAAGAAAAACAACTTTTGTCGGAGGAAAATCATCAGTTACGGGTCAACGGTCTCTTAGCTGAATTCAAAAAGGTATTTTCCCGCTCGTGAATTTGAATCGCCGGTTGCCGGACATGGTCCGCGGATAATAAGTTTTATATCCCCATACATAAGAAGATCTCTATAGAAATTTGAAATGATATTTTTGATAGAGTTCACTCATATTTAAAAATATGTTCAGTGCAAAATTGAAAACGATAAGTTAAAATCGAATCAGGAGCATACATTTGAAGAAATTGATGCATGGAAGTCTGAATTTGAAGACGAAAAGGCTAATATACAAGATCTTATAGAATCCCAACTCGACGCCGAGGACGATATCATGAAGCTCAAAGATGATTTGCTACGTCAGAAACAGCATTCCGACGAGCAGTCTGTTTTAATGGAATCACAAATTCGGGCACATGACTCTGAAAAGCTCAAACTTCTTACAAAAATTGAAAATAGAAAACGAGAACTTGATCATATGGAGGGCGAAGCACGGGCTAGAATTGACGAAATGAACAAATTACAAAAACAGAATATGGAAATAACATTGCATATGGATGATTTGAAAATTGAAAAAGAAGAAGTAATAACATCAAATGTATTTCTTATTAACCAACTGAACGACAAAAATGATACGATTCATGCTTTGATAGGTGAAAAGGAAGAAATATCATCAGAAGTAACAAAACTAGAAGTCAGACTTGAAGGTAACAGAAGAGAAATTACCAATCTTAAACGACAAATCATCACAAATGAAACAGAATATCGAACTCAGTTGAATGATGCCGAGGCAGAATTTAGCGACGAACGTCTATGTAAGTTAATCATTAATCGGATTTGGGTTCATTTTAAGCCGGATTTCAACTGCAAAGCTATTGATTAAAGCCTAACGATTAGGCCTATTGATCAGCTTTTATTTATTTTTATTTATAGCGTTTGATTCTGAGATCAGACAGTGGGCGTCAAAGTATGATGAATTGGATCATCAGAAAAGAAGGGCATCTGATGAAAAATCGGAACTTGTTGAGGAAAGAAATGACCTGCTTGATAAACTGACCTTTTTGGAAAAAGATATTGGAAGCGTTCACGACAAACTCAATTCTGTCATTGCAGAAAATGACGATAAGGTTTGTATGAACGGGGAATCTTCGGTGGATAAATGATTTTTTAAGACATCCAGTCTAATTGATCAAATGAAAGAATTAGAAGTTCAACATTTGGAGGAAAAAGAAGGTTTCCTAACAAGGATAGCAGAATTGGAGGAAGTCAATGCTGTTAAACTTCAAACCATTGAATCTGCTGAAACAGCCCGGGATGATTTACTTTTGAGACTCACAAGTCAAGACGTGCAATTTAACAAAGAAAAAGACGCTCTACATTCGATCATTTCAAACCTAGAAAAAGAACATGGCTTACTGGTGGAAAGTGTGTCCAATATCAAAGGTGAACGAGACGACCTAGAACTCAAAATGACAAGTATGCAACAGGATTTGGATTCAATTGAAGGTTTGGAAATAAAAACAAGGGCTTTAGAAGTATCAAACGAAAACTTGTTGTCTGAAATAGATCAACTTAAAGCAGAAATAGAGCAGGAAAAGATTTATCATAATGAAGAATTAATGAAAATTATCGGAGAAATGAATCAAGCACAAGAGTCAAATTCAGAACTCAAAGGAATGAACAAAGACTTGGCCAAACAAATTACCAAACAGCAAGAACTTCTTAATATTCATCAGGTAAGAAACCCTACTCGGTATTTCCGCGTGGACAACCGATGGTCAATTCAATATTTTGGTAATGTTTTTTTCAGCAAGCAAGTGACCAGTATTTGAATCAAATAACTGTGTTAGATGACAAAGTGAACTCTTATGTTGAAGAAATTGATAGTCAAAAAAGTCGACTGAAGGAATTCGAAAAAGAGAGATTTCATCTTCAAACAGAAATGATTGACCTTCAAGATGAAAATCAGCGTTTACGTGAGAAAGAAGCTACATCCGCTGAAATGACGCTGATCGAAACGGATTCTCATGAGTCAATGGTTTCTGCTATTAAAACTGTAAGTATAGTTTTAGTATTCCTCACTCATTTAGTGTACAAGATTTATTTTCACACAGATCAGTTCAACAATTGTTGACTGAAATTCAATGTGTTTTAAACTTCTCTCATTTGAAATATTTCAGATTGAAACGGAAAACGCAGCATTGAAAGCAAGCAATGATGGTTTCGTTGAAAACTCAAAGCTGCTTGCATTGAAAAATAATGATTTGCAAGCTAAAGTCGATAACCTATTAAACGAACTTTCTAGAATCAGAGACCAGGAAGAGTTTCTCAGGTAACTGTTGTTTTCATTACTAACAATTTCGGACTTAATCGCGATAATGGATAGCAATAGCTCAACAAATTTATTTTTAGAGGTGAATCAATAAAACGTCAAAATTTGGAAAATCAGAATTCTGCATTGGTATCAAAACTAAATACTTTGAAATCATCAGATGAGAATCTGAGGTCAAAATTGGCAGAAACCGAAAGGAAAGAAGATAACCTTCGTCATTTAAATACAAAATTGGTTCAACGGTTGAGTCTTTTCAAGGTATGTCGCTCAAAATCAACAAAATGAATTTTCTAGCTTGCAATTTAGGAATGCAAAACACAACTTGATGCACAAAAAGAAGCTGTTGCTCAATAATTTATTTTACTGCCAATTCACATGTACATAATAAAACACATAAGCTCACATAGATCAATTTGTGTTGTCATTTGTCCATTGATTATAATAATTTGATATTGTAATTTCGATATAATGTGGTTTCCAAGGATGGTTGCCTGGATTGAACCAACCAGCTGCTCACTGATTGTAAGACTAAACACTCTAATTTTCAAAATTCAGACTCCGAAAAATGCTACAAGACGAGATTTTTTAGTCGCTATTTGAAGGTATATCACTGAAGGTCTATCATAGCCTATGATTCATAGGGCCGTCTATGTCTAATTACACTTAAGTGACTTATTATTGTACCTGGTATTCGTTCATTAGTAGTTCGCTATATTAAAATTAAGAATCTTCTCGGATGAAAACAGTCACATGCTTATCAGGTTCAGCATGGGCTATGCTGAATAGCGGTTCAGCTATGAACACCTAGGTTGTCGAATTTGAGCCATTTCTAATCGATTCAAGATATTCCAAGATATTCCAAGATTTGAAAAGTAGGCCTCCTTCCATATTACTTCAGTTTTAGTTTACGTTGAATATTTGTTCCATTATTTTGCAGCATGATTTCACAAATGTACCGATGTGTGTGTCGATGTGTCTCCGAATATTTGCATTAAGATTTATCCTGTTTTAAACAGGTTGTTTACTAAATAAACTGTAAGATTTGGTAATTGTGAGTTCAAGATGGCTAAAGTGAATATTTTGCAGTGAAATTTTAATCGAAGAAATCCGAGTATTGGATTCGATTTAAAATTATGATCAATCTATTTTGTTCGATAGAAGGTTGGTTCGGTCTTCTATTTTCTTCTCACGCTCGCCCACGCATATTTTATGCTACTTCATTGGCTGATCCCAATGAATCGCTTCATCACAAAATTTAAAAATAATAGAGAAATAAAAACCTGGATGGCCGACCGATTGGGTGATCGTCGCCAAACTCGGTCTCGGTCTAGAGTCGTCGAAACACCAGGTTCCACCAATCAAACGGATGAACCGGACCAGGAATCAGGTACCAGTCCAGCTCTAAGGCGAAGACGATCATCTAATAGACAAACTTCCACCCGGATGAACACACGTGATTCGTCAAAATCAGACTCAAAGTCTAAATCCAATAGAGAGAAACGTTCCCGGACTTCAAATTCACAAGGGGAGCCAGGACCATCTTCCGAAGCATCCGAACTTTCCCGAATTACCAAATCTCGTCGTGTCAGGTTTGTCCTCCGAACAACCTTACCCGCTTTTGTATAGAAACTAAGTTATTATTACCGCTAAAATAGAAATGTCTTGTCAGTCTTTAAAAAGGTTCTTGATCCTACGATTAGGCCAATTCATTAGGTGTTCGAGTCGAATCATTAAGAGATTTTAACCGCCTACTAACTTGGTTTCAAGTATAAAATCGGATAAAAGAAACCACCTTGTATTTTTGGTGTCTCAAGGAATAGCTTTTAAATTGTTTTCGGGTCAATCTTTTGATTGGTTTCTACTTCACCGAATGCGTGAATTAGCTTTTTAGTCCTCAAAAACCGTCGAAAAGGTTACAATTTTTTACTTTAGGACTATGAGAATATATATAGATAAATGTTTGAATGAAATATTTCAGTGCGTCTGCTGAAATTGACACGATGAACGATTCTATCGATTACGTTGCATTGGTTCAACAGCACTTAGACGACGAACGACTTGCTCGACAACTTCAGGACGCTGAACAAAGTTCGGTAAGTGAAATAAAACTTTATCTTTATAGCAACATTATTTCAAAGGAAACGGGAATAAATCGTGGACTTTCAATCATTTCTGTCGGTGGTGCTAACCTTAGGCCAAATTTCATGCCATCCCCGATTCACGAAGACGGCGAAGACATGGACGAATCGAATGACGAACATCCATTGAATCGAGGCATTGAATTCGGAAATGGTTTGGACTTGAGTGATGAGTCTTCAGATGATTCACATGTGTTTTCTGATCTGCTCAATAATCGACAACGTTTGGAAAATGAATTTAGAGATGCAGAAGCGCAAGAAGATATTGAAGCACTGGGATTAGATAATAGACCGATTTTGATCGACTCTGAAGACGAAGAAATGGACAACCAGGATATGTATGAAGATAGTTTTATCAATGATGAAAGTATAGCAAATGATAGGAGTTTTGAACGTGCAGGATTACAAGAATTAGATGAATCGCAAACGGTACCACAACGAAGATCTGGAATATTAGCAACACCTCATGTCCTTGCTTTTGGAAATGGACGATTATCAGTTCAGATGAATGGAAATAGAGAATCTCTTTCAAGTTTACGAGGTACGAATCGTACGATATTTATTCTATGAATTAATAATGTATTCGTTTTTATAGATGCATCGAGAGCGTCACTTGGTGTTCGCCGATCAGATCTAGATATTTTGGCCGGTGCTGAATGGCCAGGTCTTATGGATGTTCATCTCCGACAACGGTTGGATACGTTAATATCACGATCCGGAATGGATAATTCATTTTCGGACGTTCCAATCGGTTTATCAGAAGCACAAATCAATCGACTGCCAAGAACAAAGGCCACTGCTATACAGTGCTCTGGAAATAGTAAGTTTGGTTTTTTTATAATGCTCTTATCAATATCATTCAGATAATTCATGCACGATTTGCATGGACGAATATGAGCCGGACGCTGATTTATTGACCTTGCCATGTTTCCACAATTTTCATTACGATTGTGTCAAACCATGGTTCAGAACTAAAAATGAATGCCCAATTTGTCGAGCCGATGCAAGAAAAGTCCAATAAATACATAAACTCACTGTCTTACATTCGGAATGTAACATTCCTCAAACAAATAAACAGATATTACTTTATTCACATGATTTGTCTCATATTCAAATGATTTAGAGTTGAGTATGTTTTCTGCCTTGGGTAGCGCAATAGATGGAATGCTCGGGGAAGCTTTTCGTGATGGGATTCGAACTGGCGCCAATGAAATAAGAAATGATGCTCGTCGTGCACGTGACGAAGCAAGGAGAGCCGCTCAAAGAGCTCGTTCTGAGGCAAGGGATCAACATGAGCGCCATCACCGAAATAGTCACAGTAGAAACAGCCAAAATCAGTATCGACCAAATTCATCTAGACCAAGTCGAAATACCAATCAAAGAGCCGGAATTCCTTCAATTGATGAAATTATCGGTGATGCGTTTGGCTCATTCGATGAATTATTCCGCAATCATCAAACTACACATAATCATTTTCATCAGCAAGGTAACGATCTTATTTTAATGAAGTTCTTAAAGAATTATAATTTCAGCAACCAATGGCGATGAAGGATCACGAAATCATGGAAATCAAGTCTTTGTGAACGGACAACGAGTTAATCCCGATTCCAATGGAACCTTTCATTACGAACACAGCACCAATCATCGCAATACAAATGCCCGTTAGTTCACATTTTGACTGCTTTAAGTAGTCAGAGTACGCTTTACTATCTTTCTCTAGACAATTCTTCAACAGAAAATTCATCTTCAAATTCCGAAGGATTGACTGATGCTGAAATAAAACGCTTTCGAAGACATCAATTCACCAAAGATGAAGGCGTCTGTTCAATTTGCATGGAAGATTATATTCTTGAATATACAGGTTAGAATATCAACATATGAATCATATGATATGTTCTAGTTGAATAAAAATAATTAAAGTTCGAACATTACCATGCAAACACTACTTCCACGTCAATTGCATCGATCCGTGGTTGAAAAGAAATGCATCATGTCCTGATTGTCGCTACAAACTCAAATAAAAATTCGCTTTTTTTCTCAAAAATGTCGCTTTAGTATTAGACTGATGAGCTGTCGCAACTCTTACAGCTCTAGTTTTTTGAACACTCTTTCAAGGTTAAGGCAGGGGTAACGGATAGAATATAGATTACTAGTTATGTTAAAAACCATTTGCTCATACCAGGTCTACAATAAAAGTAATGGCTTTAATTTAAATTAGAAGGGTGTGATTTCGGCCGAAAAAAGAGCCCTGAAAAATTCTATCCGACACCCTCGCCTTAAATAATCTGTAATTAACTCTGGAACCTTATCTTCAAGTTCAGATCAACCTTCACGCCGTTTGGCTAAATGCGTTTTAAGTTTGGGTTTATAGCCCCCTTTCATTTATTATGTGTTACATATCAAATGTAAAATGTAACCATTTATCTTCCGTTCTAAATTCAAGTCCTAATCCTTCTGTGGTTCTTAATACTCAATTTTAGATCATGCATAGGATCGCTATAGTCGGTGCTGGACCAGGAAAGGATATTCAATTGATATATCACTGGGTTAGTACCCTTAAAGAATAATAAATTTTATCAATTGAAGAGCTGGTACATCTGCTGCGCTACGTTTGCTTAAAGGAGGTTCAAGAGTGAATCTCTTTGACAGATCACTCATTCCATGGGGATTATTACGAACTGGTGTGGCACCAGATCATCCAGAAGTTAAACATACTGCACAAGCATGGTCGACAATTGGTGAGTATGAATCATTTCAATATTATGGTGGTGTCGAAATCGGGAAAAGTTCAAGTCAATTCAAATCTAAGAATTCTAAATCTATTGATTTATCAACACTGATAGCGAATCACGATGCAGTTTTATTGGCGAATGGTGCGTATAAAGCAAGAAGTTTGAATTTGTGTCAATCATCACGGATTATTTCCGCTCAGGAGTGGTTTATTTCTTATTTTGATTTTAATGGTTCGGACCGCACTCACGAACATCCCCCTCTTAACCAAATAAAAGGAGTTTGTTGGTTGGTACAATGCTGACCCTTATTTTACAAATTTAAAAAATGGATTAAATGGATTTGGTGGATCCATAGGAATTGTTGGTGGTGGTAATGTTGCTCTTGATATTGCCAGAATTGTTCTTGATCATAAAAACTTAAAATCAACAGACATATCATCAATTTTTCTCAAAACGATTGATGAATCCACAGATGTAAATTTCTTTATCCGTCGTGGCCCGTTTGATTTGCCTTGTACAACAAGAGAATTACGAGAGTTGCTCACGCTGCCGAATGTGAAACTAGAAATTTTGGGTCTTAATGGTATTCCACTCAGTGAAATAGATCAATATAAAAAACTTCAAAAATCAAGAAAATTGGAAGATAGGAAACAAAAACGCCTTTTGAAAATTTTAGCAGATAAAGAATCTGAGTCACGCAAACTTAATCAAATACCTGATGATAATCGTACAATAAGATTTCACTTCTATCATACACCGACTAAAATTCAAGAAAATAATAACTCTTTATCTTGCTATTTTGTTGCAAAAACTGAAGGTATTGTGGAGAAGAAAGTCAATTTTCTTATAGAATCCCTTGGTTATAATCAAACACCAATTGAAAATGAAATTCAAATCTTGGACACATCCACCGGCCGAGGAGAATATTTAGACCATACAATTTACTTGGCTGGTTGGGCACTTTCTGGTGCCAAGGGTGTTGTTGGTGACTCAACTGATTCTGCAAGACGTGCATGCGAAAGGAAATTGGTTGAAAATGGCGATGAAGAAAGTTTTTATTGTTCAGTGAAATAGTTTACAGATGGCGTCAGAGAGTTAAAGACTTAAAGTTCATCTGAAGCGGTTATTTTTTTTATTTCTTCAAGATCAATGTAGTTATAGCAGCAGATAACAAACACAACCATTCCAAATACTATGATTGGTACTGTTGTAACATTCTAAACAGGTTGTTAGTATCTTAATAAACATATTTATAAAATGACCGTTTTTGTAAAGTTTCCCTCCCGAATTTTTCTTTCGAGTTTCTCGTTTTCGGATTTCAGAATCAGATTTTCATTTTTTAGAAATTCAATTTTCTCTGTGAGCTCGTCGCATTCTAGTTTTCGCTCGTTTTCATTTTTTTCGCAATTCTTTTTCAAAGCAGCATTTTCTGACTCTAAAATTATCCATTTCGAAAAGAGTTTTGGTTTCATCCCCAGAATCATTTGACGCGACTTACCTAACTGGGTGATGGTCTCATTTGTAATTTTCACATTTGCCTCAATTTTGTGTCAGTGATGATGTCACAATAATAATATAAAATTACCTCTATGAGAGAGAAGAGTCGCTCGTCCATACTTTGATTCATTTTTTATATTGAACGATCATCTAAAATAGGTTAAAATACTGATAAACAAGTACACTACATAAAACTAATATTATTATTCATGAGTCATAGTTATGAAATAATTCATCACTCTCTGTAAATAGTAAATCAGTTAATAGTAAAATTAAATTTGTGATTCTCTTTTTTTGTGATATAGGGATCGATAAATTACGTAATCAGTCACGTGACAGCGATTCAGCCTTCCCGACGATGACTCCTCCGCTTGAACCAATTTTTATTCAACCGATTTAAAAGTATAATTGAAGACTTATCCAGCCGTAAACCTAATCAAACAGTTTGCCCCTCCCATGAATTCCCGTATCAAGGTGACTCTCAGACATTTGAATGGCAAGATTGGTTAAAAATAAATGATTTGGAAATCAAAAAGGGCGAAGAATTGAAAAAATCTCGTGAAAAATTTTCTTCGTTCTCTGAAATGCTCAAAATCATAAAAAAAGAAACGTAAAAACCAATTTAAATCTTTTAAATCTAGAATGAGCTTTGGAGGGGACGATCTTTTCAATGTTTTCGAATCGTCCAATCAAACAAACGGATTTGAAGCTCAAAAGAGGAAAGCAAATGAGGAGCAACCGGTCATTATTGAGGAAAAGAAATCGAAACAGGAAGATGATGGTAAATAATTTAATTAATGTGTTATCGAAACGAATTAATCCCCTTTTATAGAAGACGAATTAGAATTGAAAGCTCTTTTGGAATCTCTTCCTCAAATTGAAACAAAACAATTAGATGTTGTTGGTTGTGCCCATGAGGTTGCATATGCTGAGGATTATGATCTGTCTGATCTTGAACTCAAACCTAGATCCGGTCCACCAGCACGAGAATATAAATTCACCTTGGATCCATTTCAAGAACGAAGTGTTATGTGTTTGGATAATCATCAATCAGTTTTGGTTTCTGCTCACACATCTGCTGGTAAAACAGTCGTAGCAGAATATGCCATTTCGCTTGCACTCCGTGATAAACAAAGAGTCATTTACACAACTCCTATAAAAGGAAAGGCGTCATACGAATCATCAAACATAATAACAACCTAATGCATAACACCAATATCTAAAGGTGATTTTTTCGAACTGCTTGAGAGATAGCGACCTAAATTCTTTTTGATCGTTATCTATGACAAATTTATGTTAGGCAGTTAATATTTTTATTTCCGTTCATGTCCAGATGCGTCAAAGTTTTAAAATGACCCCTTTGAAAGCTTTATCGAATCAGAAATTTCGTGATCTTCAAGAAGAATTCGTTGATGTTGGTTTGATGACTGGTGACGTCACAATCAATCCATCAGCTTCATGTCTTGTAATGACGACAGAAATCTTACGATCTATGTTGTATAAAGGATCTGAAATCATGCGAGAAGTTCAATGGGTGGTTTTTGACGAGATTCATTACATGAGAGATTCAGAGCGTGGAGTAGTTTGGGAAGAAACAATTATTTTATTACCAGATAATGTCCGATACGTTTTTCTATCTGCCACAATACCAAATGCAAAAGAATTCGCGCAATGGATATGTCACTTACACAAACAGCCGTGCAATGTGGTGTACACTGATTATAGGTTCGTACAAAAAAAATCAAACGCATCCTCAGACATAATTTAGACCCACTCCTCTCCAGCATTATATCTTTCCGTGCGGTGGAGATGGTCTTCATCTTATTGTGAATGATAAACGTGAATTCAATGATAATGAATTTGAAAATGCAATGAACGTTTTGCGAAATGCCGGCGATATGGCAAAAGGTGATGCTAGAAATAGGCGAAATTTTCGGGGCGCAGGAACATCCGGTCCATCAAACATCAAAAAATTGATCAAATACTGTCACGAAAACTCATTTTTGCCTCTTATTGTCTTCAGGTTTGGTGTAAATAAGATTTTTCAAATAAGAACGCTAGCATGCCGCCGATCATAATTTATAATACCATTGAAAGTTTTTCGAAAAAAGATGTTGAGAATAATGCTTTGGAGATACAAAGGCAAGGCGGTTTAGATTTTACAACGGAAAATGAGAAAAAATTAATAACTGAAGTATTTAACAATGCGATGGAATGTCTGAATGAAGAAGATAGAGCACTTCCTCAAGTGACCCAAGTTTTACCAATTTTGAAAAAGGGTATTGGTATTCATCACGGTGGTCTTTTGCCCATTCTGAAGGAAACTATTGAGATATTATTCTCTGAAAATCTTATCAAATGTTTATTCGCTACTGAAACATTTGCGATGGGAGTTAATATGCCTGCAAAAACTGTCATCTTCACTGCCCATAGAAAATTTGATGGCAAAGACTTTCGACCAATCAGCGGTGGAGAATACATTCAAATGAGTGGTCGAGCAGGAAGAAGAGGGATGGATCCAAAGGGTATTGTCATCCTCATGATTGATGATCAAATTACACCGGCAATTGCCAAACAGCTTCTACAGGTACACAGTTTATCGCTGACCAAAATATATATTGTAATTTATAAACCATTTTTGTAGGGATCAGCAGATTCACTAAACTCCGCATTTCATTTGACTTATAATATGGTTCTTAATTTACTTCGTGTCGAAGATATTAATCCAGAATGGCTTTTATCAAAGTCATTTTATCAATTCCAGCACTGCAACAAAGTTCCGAAAATGATAACAGCTTTAAAAGATTTAGAAAAGGAGAAGGTGATTATCCTTATAATTTAAAGCTTGATATTCATAAAATGATTGTTTCAGGAAAATGTGACCGTTGATAATGAAGAAGAAGCATCATCGTATTACCGCTTGAGGCGGCAAATTGAACTTCTTGGTCGTCAAATGAACAAAATCATTCTTTCGCCAAAATACTGTTTGCCATTTATCAACCCTGGCCGTTTGGTAAAAGTTCGACATGGAAAAAATGACTTTGGTTGGGGAATAATTATGAATTTCAAAAAAGAAAAGAAGGACGCTGAAGATGAAGAATATAGAGTTGATGTAATGGTCAATTGTGATAAAGATACAGTAAAAAGCACCTCAACAGATGTTGCTAAACCTGCAAAAGGTAAGTGATATATTAAACATCATTACCTAAATATGATTTTTGAAGATGGTGTTTCCGGGCAAATGGAGGTAATTGGCTTTAGTTTGAATGAATGTTTATCATCTTTATCGTGTATTCGATTAATGATTCCTCAAAAACTGACTGGAATGGATGAAAAACGAAAATGTCATGATCAATTGAAAGAAATAAAGCGAAGATATCCAGATGGTTTACCTCTTATGGATCCCATTGAAGATATGCACATAACAGGTAAAAATGCGACCTAATAAACTATGAATCACCTAATAGTGCACTAGGACATGGTGACAAAAGTTATGTAATCGCGTTCTTAACACGTTTGAAAATATATTAAGACTCTAAACTGAATGAAATTGTGAAAAAGATTGAAGCTTATGAGAAGAGACTTTTTATGCATGCTCTTCATGGTAAACCAGAAACCGAAAAATTGCTTTTACAAGGTACTTATTTAAATGCCCGACATGAGAATAAGCCATTTTAAGTTGACAAAAAGCAAAAACTATTGCAAGAAATAAAAGAGAAAAAGAAAGAATTGAAGAAAGCTCGCCAAGTTATTCAATTGGACGAGTTGAAAGCTAGAAAAAGGGTATTAAGAAGATTAGGGTATTCTACTCCCGCTGATGTTATTGAAACAAAAGGAAGGGTGGCCTGTGAAATATCCACGGCAGATGAGGTAGGATTTGTCAAAAAAATGAAACATGTTAACAGTAGACCTTTTCAGCTTCTTTTAACAGAAATGATTTTCAATGGTGTATTCAATACAATGACTGTTGAACAATGTACTGCTCTTTTAAGTTGTCTCATTTTCCAAGAAAAAGGTGAAATGCCAAAACTGACTGAAGAATTGGCTCAGCCATTAAGGACAATGCAAGAATGTGCTAGAAGAATCGCGAAAGTCTCAATCGAATGTAAACTTGAACTCGACGAAGAGGATTATGTATCGGTCAGTTGTTTAAAAAAATATTTCAAACTGTGATGACAACATCTGTTTAGAGTTTTAAACCGCAACTGATGGACGTTGTGAATGCGTGGTGTAAAGGGGGTTCCTTCTCAAGTATTGTTGAACTGACTGATGTGTACGAAGGATCCATTATAAGAGCAATGAGAAGATTAGAAGAATTATTAAGAGATATGTGTCATGCTGCAAAAGGATAGTTTACAAGAATCGAGAGTATTAGGGGTCTCATTAGGGATCTCATTCAGGGGTCTCACCAATTTTTATAACAGGATTTTTTTGTAAACAATTGATAGCCATTGGTAATGCAGAATTAGAATCGAAGTTTGCAAAAGGAATTGAGTTGATCAAACGTGATATTGTATTTGCAGCATCTCTCTATTTATAATTTGCAATTAAAATAGCACTGCCGAATATGACTATTTCAGGAACGGCAACGATTTTTTAAGAATGTCCGAAACGAATGTTGAGAATTATGACGCTTTAGTCAAACAATATGGAACGATTTTGAATGATAAAGAAGAACGATTGAGTGTTAGGTTTAGAGCTCTTTTTAGTTTGAAAAACCTTAATGGGAAAGATGCAATCGATCAAATTGGACTCTGCTTTGATGATACAAGCGAATTGTTAAAGCATGAATTGGCTTATTGTCTTGGTCAAATGGGAAGCAAGGATGCATTAGACCTCTTGAAGTCAGTTCTAGAAAATCACAATCAAGGTATAATTATGAAAATTTTCATATCTGTATACCATCATTCAGAACCTGTTGTCCGACACGAGGCTGCAGAAGCTATTGGGGCGATTGGATGTGAAAAATTTGAAGAGTGGATGGAGACTCTAGAATCGAACGACCCCGATATAGAAGTTAGAGAGACTGCACATCTCGCCCACAGAAGAATCAAATTCTTCAAGGAGTACATGGGAGAAGAATATAAATTCAACGACTTTGGATCGGGTAAGTTACAAGCCTTTGGTACTCATACCACTCGATATGTTAAGCTTTTCTTGATGACTTTGTGTATCTTTTGATGTCTTCAGTTTCTGGTAAAGATCGTACACACAAAATGATTAGTACTGACGTGGTTTATCATCCTTCGACATAGTAAATTTGAGTGGACTTTTAACTTATTGCCATCTCTTTATCCAAAGTCTCTTAGAGATCATTATGGTTCCTCTTGAAAAAGCGAAATTGAGTTTTAGACTGAGTTTTTAGTTGATCCCACGCCACCAAGCGAAGAAAAAGATATTCCGAAGTTAACTGAAGCAATGATGGATGACAGTCAGTCACTTTGGGAACGATATCGTGCCATGTTCAGCCTTCGGGATTTATCAAAAAATGATAAAACTGCAGTTATGGCACTTGTTGAAGGCTTCAAAGAAAAGGAAAGTGCACTTTTTCGCCATGAAATTGCTTTTGTTCTGGGTCAAGTTGGTCCCGATGCTGCGTGCGCTGAAAGTGACCTCATCAAAGTTGTTGAGGACGACAATGAACATCCGATGGTTAGACACGAAGCAGCTGAAGCACTTGGATCAATCGATACTGAAAATGCAAACAATATTTTGAAACAATTTGCTACTTCTAAATGTAGAATTGTCCGTGAATCGTGCGAAGTTGCTCTAGATCAGGCCGAATATTATAATGATCCAACTCAATTTCAACCCATTTCTGTATGAATAACATTTCATGGGCTGTTATAGGTTCCTATAGGTGTGCCCGGAGATATGATGGGTAGTTTAGTCGGCTACAGTGACTAGTTACAGTCTATTCGTTCAATAAAATAAGCCATGAATCAACAAAAAAAAATCATATATATTTTTTTTAGAATGAATCGTTTATCTCTCTTTCGGTTTATTTTGGACCAGTCAAATGGATTGAAACAATTTCGGCCTCTTAGTATAACATTGAATGCATCTAGGAAGCTACCAACTCCTGGAGACCCTGTTTACGATGAAGATTTGGTCGACTTTGGACGAAAAGATGATATTCCCAAGGTTAGAATATAGTTCAATATATTCAATGTCAACTTAAATATATGATCAAATAGCCCATTAGATAGATGACAACATAATTGTGAAAGAATACCGTTGCGAAAATTTACGTGATGAGGATTTCCAAGAAAAAGAAGGAATTGCTTTTGATTGTGCGTTATGTTACATAACTTATGTTCACTTAATATGTGTTTTGCACCAAACGGATTTACCCCTTTGAAAACTTGATCGATAAGCATGAATAAGATATTGCTGCGCGTGTTGAAGACTTTCAATGCAACAAAACATATTTTCGTGTTGAAGGAATTTATCCATTGAAAGTTGTTATGCGATTGCAAAATCAAATGATGGAACATTTATGTGACAAGCGAATGGATCACATTATTGAAACATTATTAGTCAAAGATGAATCTATTCTTGACCAATTGCCCGATCATTATGTTGATTTTATGGAGATTTTAGTCGTTCCAGATTCACTCTTGAAGAAATCATCATCTATACAACATCATTTTTCGATTAGTAATGCCTTGGAGAAAAAAGAAATAATTGGAATCGGAAAACGACCTAATCCAGAGATGATTGGATTTCTGCGTGATGAATTTATTAAAGAGAATGGTGGCGATTTACCTTTGGGTAATGTCAGAGTAATTGTTGAAGCATTAAAACATTTTGAAAATGCCAAAAATATAATTGATACATGTGCTCTCAATGGCGTCCAGTCAATTCATCTATCCCCGGTTAGTGCAAAAAAAATTGTAAAACGTCATTGAAATTAACAATAATCTTCAGCATAGTGTTGATATTCTTGCACCACCTATGGTAACCAGGTCACAGGGTTCAGTTTTGTCACTTCCAATTTATCAAAATATGTCTTATGATTACTTTGATTACATCAAAGATGTTGATGGTGTTCAATATCCACCACTGTTAGTCCTTCTAGAAGGTACAGTTTAATTCTAACAAAATCATGATTTATAAAAAATCTTAGGTAGTGAAGACAAATCAACTCCAGGTGATTTCTCAAACATCTTGGATAAAAATGATCTAGCATCATCTGAATTCGACGATCAGGTGATCCCAAGAGTTTCTTATGTTGATGTTGACTGGACATATCCAAACATTATTGTGGTTTTCGGCCAAACTTCTTTTGGCTTATCGCGTCAAATAGCTAGGAAGGCTGTTCAATATGATGGATGCTTATCCTTTATTCCAACGACAATTGATATCCCACTGAGTTTATCCACTGCGCTTTCTGCAACTATATTTGAGGCTTCAAGAGTCAATAATCTTTAACACGTAGTTGACCATTAAAAGAGTCTTTAATTTCATTATTTAAACTGTGCTTTGCTCTGCCATTGTTTCACTTATTTATTTCCCGAGAAAAAAGTTCAACAAAAAATCTCGGCCTTGGCATCATATTCTTATTCCCAGAAATTTTAGAATGGGCGGCAAGAATCGAGCGGTGGCTTTGAAAAAAGGTTCAAAGACCAAGAAGTCGCTTTTGAATCCTCTTATCAAGGAATTATATATAGGCATACGCACACGAAGGCTTAAAATTTCTAACTTTTTACTCCCTTTTCCGACTTCAATGAAATTTCTAGCGAACCTCGGCCTTACTATGACAAATCATTATCAGAAAAAAAATCGACTCTCGGACGCCACCAAGTGGTGAAAAATTGAAAAAACTGAGTTTTCCAGTTAAACTATTAGCTAAACGTGAAATTGTGTTGAGAATGGCAAACTAATTCATTAAAATACTTCTTAAATAAATACAGTAAAAAAATCAACCCTTTTTCACCCTTTGACTTCAAAATATTTGACTTTTGAACAAAAAAATGCGAATTTTTGAGAATAAATGTATTTTTATTGAAGTTAAATGGCAGTTTTGAAGTTAAATGGCAGTTTTGAAGATAAATGGCAGTTTTGTAGGCACCAGTTGTAACTATAGTGAGTGTTGATAGAATCCAGTAGAACTATAAAGGTAAATGACAGGTTTGAAAATATCAATCACTTTGATTGAAAAAGTTGTTCAATCTTTCTTCCAACATTTGAAGCTTCTTGGCCGATCTCTCCTCTTTGTAATCCTTTCGTTTGAGCTTGGCTTGTTTCTTCAATCTTTCTTTTTCTTCCTCGGTTTTTTTGGCGAACCATTTCGATGTCTATAATAATGATAAGAGGTAAAATACCAAGGATTTCATTTGATTAACCTTATTATGTTTTGACTTCGTAATGACTTCTAATAATCCTTCTTCGAGTCTCAGGAATCGACTTTCATGGCGCTAGAACTCTCTGTTAGAATTGAAGCGATTCAAGTTATTCTTACCTTGAAATGCGAAAAAAATGCCTCTTGTGGTCGGTTTGATGTTGGCAAAATGTTGTTTGATGGTTCCAGTTGAAGCAACTTTTGGTTATCTTGATTAAACTTCTGATAAGCATCTTTGCAAGATTTTTCAATCATTTCGTCTAATTCATTTTTTTCGGGTTGACTCAGTGATTTCCATGCATTTTCCGTCATTTTGATTGCTTGCTTCACAGGATTTGACACATCAGCTAGAATTGACAGTCTAAAAAGTCTCTCGAAGTGGTTTGTTTCTTCGCTTAAGATAGACTCGTATCGTTGAAGCACCAATTGAAGAATATCTTGGGTTTGTCGAACAGTCATGTTGATTTGAACCATTTTTTCATATTCTTTCATGAGCAACTGGTGAAAAAGTACAATCGTTC
>SCLD01103308.1:0-31213 GCA_004367895.1 Oikopleura longicauda
TTATGCATTATACTCAGGCGTTACTGTTTGGCCTTTTCTTTTCATAAAGCAGAACTATGAGTATAACGTGTGATGAATTGAATGATCAAATCGATCACGATGGAGTATTAGAGCTTGACCAGATCGAACTGGACGAGGCATGCTGGTTGTTGGTTGATGGCGACTGTAGTGTCGAAGTCCAGATTGAACTCGATAATGACTATAACGCCTGTGTCAGCTTTGTCAAGCTTTATTACGAGGATGAAATTGATGAAGGAAACGGGACTCAGGTTTATGAATCAGTCGCTCTTTGCTCAAGCGACTCATGTACGACTGGCGACGAAGGAATACAGTGAGAAAGGTTTATTTGTTCACTAATCTACTTTTAGAATTCCGTCATCGCAATTCGTGATTGAAGTAAATGCTATTAATGCGCCTATCGGACCACTTCAATTATCATGGCCAGGAAGTGACTTCTAAAACACAGCAACGTGTCGCCGTATTGGCATCATGCCAGGCGGTACTCTGAATTAACATGGTGTTTTTTGATATGGCCACTAACAGTCGTGCTACGCTTCGCCCGATGAGCGCTTCGTAAACTGGCAATCATCCGAGCCACGTCAAGATCTAGGCCTAAGGGTGTTCTTATTTTAAATCTTTGTTCCATACTCACTCCCACAGCCTGATTCACTAGACACCGCTGACAATAATTGTTTTATCCGATCAGACGCGCAGTTTGGCACACAGCCAGACTACGTGGATTATGACGAGGACTATGATACGGGTTCTGACAATGATACTGACGTGAACGCTTTCTACTGGGGATTCCTGGCCTTTGGCGCCCTGCCAGTCTTATTTTTCATCATAATTGCCTTAGCGAAGGATACCTCGCATAGGTGGCTACCGACGGAAGGGGTAGCGCGACGACGTTTACGTCAGGGTCGCGTGGTTCCAACTGAAGGCATGAATCCGTCAACGCTGAGGTGATTCATGTTCTTAATCAGCCCCCATTCACCGGCCACGTCAGACAATTAGGAATACCACATGGTGTCCCAGCTGATCACGATCGACCTCTACCCCTTGAACCATCGGCACCGCCACCACCGTCAACGCCCATTCATGTCGAAGGTAAATTACCTTAAATTATTTAGACTGTCTATGTTATTCTCCGCACGTTTTAGACCTAACACATGATGACGCCCCACCACCGTACACACAAATCTTCTCAAAAACTTGAAAATAAAACAACATAAAACCCATTGATTTGCATGCCTACGCACGTAAAATTGTCTGCGTTAAATGGAATGTTCGCGAAAGCGCTTACGCGCGAATGGCCGTAGTAAGCAATCTTCGGAGAAGGATCCTTCTTTCCAAGCCAACCAATGAATCATGCGCATCCGACGCGCAAGCTCACTCACACACCACGGCGGATAGCCTGCGGCGCCCCAGAGTTTGAGTCCATATAAGCGCGCGTTGATGTGCGCAGCAGGAACATACAACCTGATCAGACGAAAAAAACGACAAATCGAACAACAATGCGATACAACGAGCGTTACACACCATGCAACGAGCCACCACAGTTCACGTTTACGAGACAGAAATCGTCGATATCAGAGGAAATTATCAATCATCTGGGTCATCTAAACATAGACGGCAAAATCGATGACAAAATGCTGTTATACAGTATACAGAAACACAATATGCAAGCCAACAACTAAACTCAATAAACTGCTAATCTCACCACTTTCGCTTGCTGCTTGTCAGTTTTGTGTATAGTTGTAACTGCGGTAACTAAATGATCACGTTGCTATGTTATTCCGAACGTAGCCGTCGCTAAAATTAGAATAAAGTTTATCATGTTAACCACGAGGCGCTACGGTCATTGTCATTTTGACGGATAGACAAAAAACTGAACATAAAAAACTCGGCTGACCTTCCTAGGTAATACACCTACACCATGCGTTCGTTGGTGAAGTAGGGTTCGCAGAAGGACATGCTGATAAGGTCCGCTAATAAACCCTACTGAATTCAAAACAAAACGAGTGAGTATTAAAGCCAAATTGCCCCAACTAAATGTTGCCCACTTAAAACAAGGGCCAGGTTATTATTAGCAATTTATGTCGCCCAACGTAACCTCCAATAATGCATCAGTTAGCTCAGTTATCAGCACATTGTACTGCAATAGAGGGGAACAAAGTCTAGGATTCTACTATACGCGGTCAATCTTTACACTATAAAAAAGTTAGCAATTAGTAGTCTTGTACACTTGTGTTTATCACAACGACAATGCGTGGCCCAGTTAAAGACACGTGGCCCAGAAACGTCCCATTTCTTCTGTTTCATACGATATGTATTAAACTATGCTTGTTTATTGAGGTTAGCTTAGTAAGCTGCTTAGGTCATCATAGCAGTAATGTCGTTGAATGCTTTGACTATTTGACCGCTTTGCTGATCCTCCATGAGACCATTGTCAATTGCATTTCGTTGTTCAACCATGTTTGCGTTAATTTTCTTCATTTTCGTGGCAAACTCAGTATACTTTTCAAAATTGGCGCAGTTGACTTCTGGTTTCCAGTCCGCATCATTATACTCGGATGTTGAATTCAACAGATTTCGTCGTATACCGTCAGCTCCGTCTGAAAACTTTCAAAAACCAAGTTTTCGTTATTGACTCGAACCTTGGACAGTCATCCATTTTTCCATACAATACTCTTGCAATGAAATAACTTGGACTATTTCGTCCAGACTGCTCAAATCGTCGAGGCTTCGTACCAAATGCGAACTTGAGCGTACAATATCTTTGAGCTCCTTGTCTATGATAACAAGTCATATTCCCGCCTAAAACTGTTTTAAACATACCCAACGGAGCAAGTACTTCTAAGTAAAATGATCTCCAGTTTTCGAGATCTTCAGGTTTTCGACTGTCGCAAATATCAGCAACTACTTCACTTAACGACTTGCCAAAGTGACTTTGCAACGAAGCAATGGCAGCCCTGGTAAAATGGATTACACAAATTTAAAAGATAATAAATTATACTTGCATGTGTATGATTCGATTGCCAACAATGGGTCCATAAAGACCCTGAATCTTCTCATTCAATTTTCTTCGTTGCTCCTCGATTCGGGCCTTATCTGCAGATGCCTTTGACTGATACAGGTGAGCGCCAGCACTGATCAGTACTGAGAGACTCAGCTGTGCGCCTTGTCCAAACATCTTGAAAGGAATCTTCATTTTTCCGAGTCTCCTGAAGCTAGTTTTAGGCCTGTAAATAATCGTTTTGAGTTACTTTTCTCGCGGTGAGCTATTGGTACTTCTCTTCTAGCCCCAACTGAACGTCGTTTGGCTCATTTGTTTCGTAATTCATTTCGTCACTCGTTTTCAACAAATTAATTACATACACCCACTTATTCTCTAGGGTAATACGTTTGAATGCCGAGATGCCGAGATGCCATTGTTGTGGAGTTTCTTATGCTCTGATGTGAAGCATTTCAGGCCGTTTTGTAGCGCTTTTAAATTACGTACTTTACTGTTGAGAACGTTTAAAAAACAACTGGATCTCATGACATGTGATGAGTCAGGGTACTTTACATAAAGGCTCATAAATCTATATATTATTTTTCATTTAAAAACGTACGTCGTCTTGGCCCGTCTTGAGTCGGTTTCAAGGTTACTGAGTTTGCTGACTTTGCTCTCTGAAGAATGACAAATGTAAAACGTGCAAGTTCATGGGAAATTACCGCCTGTAAACTTTTTTCTCTAACAATAATATTCACAGACCTTATTCGGCATTTTAAGAATGATACGAAGCATTATTGGACTTGGCTTAGCAAAAGCATTGCCGGCCATTTTCGATGGCGACGGTGAAATCACTGAGTCGCGCGATGGCCTACTGAATGAGTTCGAGATTAATATGAATGCGGGTCTCACCGACTCACTTGTCGAAGGCGATATTGAAGTTGACGACGTTGGTGCCGTTAACATTCAACGCGACTTAACTCATCGTTGGCCAGACGGCAAAATCTACCTGGAAATTGGTTATGAAGTCGACCCTAATGTCGTTGGTGTCCTGCATCAGGCTGTCAAAGAGCTGGAAGCAAAGACAATGGTTCGCTTTAAAATGCATGACAACGAACCTGACACAATACGCGTCACAACGTCAACGGGCTGCAGCAGCAAAGTTGGTAGAGTTGGCGGCAGTCAAACGCTAAAATTGGCGCCGAGCTGCGCTCGAATGGCCACCATCATGCACGAGTTCACGCATGCGATGGGCCTGAAACATACCCAATCGCGACCCGATCGTGATGACTATGTGACGATTATGTGGGACAATATCAGTGAAGGACATGAGCATAATTTTAATAAAGCTGACGAGTATGCGTACACGACGATGGGTATGGACTATAACTACATGTCGGTGATGCATTACAGTTCGCATGGATTTTCGGTGAATGGCGAACCAACCATTGTGACCCATGATCCCCAGTTTCAAGATCTCATCGGTCAACGAGCGTCTTACACGGCTGAAGATATTGAAAACATTAATTTGCTGTACACTTACGATGAAAACGATGCAGACATTACAAGCTGCACGTGTGAAAAATTGCAAATATCGGGCTTGTCAAGTAAGCAGTCAACGCGAAATGGAATTTACACTCGTGTCGCCGATACAATTGTCGGTCACCGATATTCATTCAAACAGCAGACGGGGAGTAGTTACTTCTACTACCGAGGAGGCTCATCGAAATGGTACATTGGCTCGGAGAACGGCGGCAGCTCGCGAGGTGTCGAAGCATTAGACGTGGGTCTATGCGCTGAAAATATTGTGGGTGAGTGGCTCGAGTATGGGTCAAATAAGTGGTGGCCTTCGGAAGCAACGGTTAAGTGCGTTGACAAATTTGATGTTGAAGTTGAATCTGATACGGGTATCTACGAGACAACTGAAGACGAAGACCCGACCAAAATGACTCTTCAGCCTGGCAAGGGTGAATTTTTCTGGGTAATGGAGAACTGGGCAGAGACATGGGACGCAATCAGTACCACACAATACATTCAAAGTCCAGTTTTCACAACCAACGAAGGGTACTCGTTTAACTTGGACATTTATCCAAGAGGCAGCAATGCTTCGCATCCGGACTATATATCAATTTATGCAGTACAAGTTCCAAATGACAACGATAACGAAAATGTTTGGCCACTTAACGGAAAACAACTGACACTTGGTATAGTTGAACAAGGAAAACCACTCGAAGAACGGATCACAATGCGGCGCAGTACTTTGACTACGTTTGACTGGCAAAACCCATCAACAAATAAACCCATTAACCGCGGGTGGGAAAAGTTCTTGAGCCACGATTTACTGTTCTACGACGGCAGCCGTCCGAATGGATGGGACTATGTTTATGAAGACACAATGATGTTCTCTTTCCGCGTGTCTGAAGCCACTGGCGTCTTTCTTGACTGCGAACCTAATGGCCGTTTTGACGGTTGCATGTTCCATCAATTGGATGATGATACACTCAAATGGGATCAAAGTGGTCAGTTAAAAGAACGAGGTATCGCGCGTCTGATGTCACCACCAATGACACAGTGGGGCCCACGATGTCTGGTTATTAAACTGGAGGCTACAACGTCAATCACACTTGCCGTGTCGGGCATGGTGCTTGTTGACGAGGAAACACAGGACGAGTTTGAAGTCCCATATGAACGACACCGTGTGTATCCCACTGGCACGGAGCAGTTTGTATTCAACGTTCAAACCGGCCTGGCCACTGACTTTCAGACCAAAGTGCAACAACGCATAAAAATTGAAGTTATCAATCACGATGGCGGCACGGTACAGTTTATCAGCTCAGAACAACTTTATGGCACATGCCAGTCATGAACCATATCATGTGTTACATTATGTAATTTACAAAGTAATACACAAAGTTTGAGGATTTAACATTGGTAATAATTTATTATAGAGAAGTTTCAACTGAACCAAAGAGCTACTCGACTGAAATTCGAATGTGTGTAGAGATTCGAGTAACCATTTATGAGTTGAAACTAATGTGTGAATAGTTTGAGAGAAAGTGGGAGAATATGGAAGTACAGTCAAGGTGACATTATCACTAATTAGATGATTAAACACATGTTCCACTAGTGCAGTCGAGTATGCGTGAGGCGCTACCCGGAGCCGTTGTGGTGTTAATTGCGAATGTAAACGTAGTTGAGGCGGCTCCAGCGACATCGTTACGACTAAAACGAGTGGTTGAGTTAATGCAAAATAATACTGTGCTAACCGTTTGCGGCTTGAGCATGTAGGCGCACATGTATCGACACTTGGATCACAAATGACAACATTGCAGTGGCCGTGGAGAGAGGCGTCGGCCTTAAATGAGTGTTAAAATTTGTCAAATTGAACTCTATTCTTACCTGGTTCAGGAATTCAAATGAGGCAAAGCTAAATCGGCCTTGCTCAGATGTGCCATTTTCAATGACATTGATGTTGTCAGCATCCTAAAAGATTTGTTACTCGACAGTTGTTATTTATAGCAAAAAAGTACTTACATTAACATCGGCGCAACCGTTCGTGATGACATCGTAGCGGATTGTGTTTTCCGGGTTGCTATCAGGCGTCACCCAACATTCTTGTGTCTGGACAACGTATCCCGAGTTGCCGAAGTTGTTGCCGACAACGCCAACATAGACAAGATCGGGCACCGTGATGCTGTAGTCACTGGCGGCAACCTTAGTGTATGAGTTGTCTTCGTAGACGGCCATGGTTACATCGAAATTGCCGGTCGCAGTCTCAAGATTGACCACATATGATTGAGAACCAACTTGACCGATGTTGGTGGACACGGTGAGGTCAACTTCAAACTCACAGCCAAACTCGACAAATATTTCCTTGCGACGGGTGATGATGCCCGTGTTGATACCGGAGAAGCCTTGAATGGCATTCTTGTAGGTTGCCTTGCCGGTAGTCTCATCGGTTCCTTTTTCGGTTTTGCAATCGGAAAATGAGCGATCAATCTTGAACACATACTCTGGGCCGTTGTCGAAAGCAAGAGCACCGCGGCAGTTGTTGTGGACTGAGGTCTCAAGATCATCGAAGGTATCAGTTTTGGTGGGACCATTGATGTACAGGTCCTTCAACGTAAAGCCGAATTTGTTGATGACACACTTGTTCATGCGCAACTCAATACTGTCCGAGTTGCACACGGCAGTCATGTAGTCGGCTGGCTCAAGGTCGTTCTTGTGTGGCATGTTGTCCGTATCACAGACACAGCCATCCGTGGCACTGCAAGTGGCGAAAGTCTCGTCGCCACTTTCACCAGCACAGCGAGTCACCTGGTTACATGTTGGTTCGGCGCCACCAGTGAGTGCATTACATGCAGTCAGACAGACGAAATCGCACGTCTCACTCATGCCAACCTTTCGGTCGAAGCCCTCGCCCTCGGTAACGACGCACTCGCCGGCCTCGAACGGTGGCAAGAACTCAATCGGGTCCGAAATAACGGGCTCAAGAGTGGCGTCGGAGGGGTTCTTAATGCTAAACTTGATTTGCGTCGTTTTGATGTCTCCATTGAAGATGAGATTCGAGAATGTTGCAAAGCCATTGCCTGGGACAAACTCCATAACGGTGTCACCATCAAGAGATGGCGCAATTGTGCCGCCTTCGGTCATAACTGGATTGAAAATCTCTGCACGGACAGTGTATGGATCAGCAACGTAGCCAACAATTTCCATATGGTCGCCATTCTGGTCGTTGACTGACAATCGGATCGTCTGGAACATGGGAGCTCCGAGGATCTGTTTGCTTGTCGGTTGCGAGGCGGCGTCAAGGATCAATGTCGTTGGTGTGTCATAAGTAATTAACTCAGAGGCCTTGTCAGCCTCAGCCTGTGCTTTCTCCTGCTTCTCCTGTGCAGTTTCGAGCGTCGTGATGTCCACACCAGCAGCCTGGGACAAGTTGGAAATAAACTCATCCAAGTCATCCTCCGGAGTCATTTCATCGACACCGAGTTGCTCGGCCAACGTGACTGGTGGTGGTGGCGTGTCAGGTTGCTTGGGTGGTGCTGCGACTGCAACGTTAGCTTCGACTGACGCAGTCGGATCCTGATCGGCAATTGACTCGGTGACGGCGGATGCGAGAGCGGATGGGTTAGAAATGACACTAGTGGCAACTTCATCAAGAGCCTCGGCACCATCGTTGGAATCAACTTCGGGCTCGACCTCAAGCTGAAGTGAGAGGCCACCGTCGGAGCGACGCATACGGGCACCGTGCAGAATCCAGCCCTCTTCAATGTGACGCTTTCGTCGTTTGGCCGAAGACTCGCTGATAACGTTCATGACGCGGATGCGTGAGGGATCAATGCCCAACAAAGCGGCAATATTGCCAGCCAAATTGCCATTGTCATAGAAGTCATCTTCAGTCAGTTCAGTCATGACTGCCAACTCAAGGACAAGTGTTTGGACAGTTTTGATGGTGTAAGTGTGACCGCCAGACAGGACCAAGTGAACCAATTGTTGATCGCGTTGTTGGTAGTTGGCACCGGCATCATGTGAGTCAACCGTGGGAACATAGCTGTCGTCGGGCTTCTGCCATTCAATTGCGCCATCAACTCCAACTTGAGCATTGTTAGCCGGCATGAACTCGTCGTCTTGATGAATATCGACGCGATTGGGCCGCTTTGTGTAGAAGGCGATCTTAATTTTGCATGTATTCGGAGCATATGGGAAGTGGAACTTCGCTTCCAAAGGCAAGGTTGATGAGAAGAAATAGTCGTAGTTCTTTCCACAAGCAACAGTCGTATGCATTGTCATCAAGCGAATGGAACAAGCGTAACCGATGCAGCATGAGTGATCACCGGGACCGTTGATGATGTCCATGTATCCTTCGGAGCGAATTGCGAGTGGAGTAAGTCGGCGGTTGGTGTGATCCTCGTCCATCATCTCATAGATTACATCGTGATACTCAAGACCACTCGTCGAGGGACAGAACCAGCCTGGTACGTTTGCACGGTACTCACAGGAACTATCACGGACAACACCAGCTTCACTGTAGACCTCGTTGATGGGGATTTCACTGCCATCGAGGCGCGTTTTCATTGGCGTAGGAACACGGTAATCACCAAGTCCATCGCGTGTATCAGAATAAGTGACGCCGCCACGGGTGACACCATCCCATTCGAATTCGGCCTCAGCCAAATATGTACCTGCTTGGCCGAAAATACCGCCATCGCCGTCGCGAACAATACCACGTTTAAGACCATCACAGTGTAGGTCAACACAGTCAGCGGTGTTAACTGCTTTCGTGTCTGGTCGATGGAAGCGAACAAGCGTATTCGGGTCGCAATTGACACAAGTGTTTCCAGAAATGAAGTCCATCTTGAAAGTATGATCCTTGTCCTTGGGTGTGGTGGTGACAATAAAGTCGCTGCCGCCACACTTTCCGTTATACTCGGAAATTTTAGTATCTAAAATACAAGTCTTGCCATACATGGCAACATCCATATCAATGTCGAAGACAGCACAAGCGGGGAAGCCAGTATCCTTGTGGGGGAACTCGGAGAAGAAGAATGCAGTACTCTCATCGCTACCAAGTGGCGGCTTTTGTCTGCCCAAGTGTTCGTTCGTCGTGAAAGTATTGACCATGCCACCATCGTAAGTGCAGTCAAACGCGCTACTCTTGCCAATGATGACAGAGTTTTTGACCGTTGCTGTCTTTGATTCGGCAATATGCAACACAGAGTCTGGTCCGGCCATAACAGAGGCAACGGCAACACGACTGTCGGCAATGATAACATTGTCCAAGACATTATGCTTCACACTCTTGCTGGTATAGAACAGCACACCGAAGTGACTGATTTTGTAGAAGTTAAAACCAGAGATACGGTTGCATGATTGACCAATACGGAGAATGTAGTAACCTCGCAAGCAACTATGTCCGACATTGCCAGTGTCAACGCCTACCGATGCAGCAGAGCACGACTCAGTAGCGTCACAAGCATCACCAGCACCGGCAAAGCATGCACCATCGACACCGGTAACACGATTGTTGGTGACAGTAACGTCGGTGGTCATTTCAGTGTCAACACCAGAAGGCATCTCGTCATCGGCGAAATTAGCGTTCACCGTCGTTGAGAAGTAATCGTCATACAACTGCATTTGGAAGACGTTACCGATGACATTACCATCAATGACAGCGCCAGTGCCGTCCGTCTTGATTGCTGATCCAATTGTCTTGAAAATAACATTGTTCGTAACTTCCAAGTTATTTGAATCAAAGAGTGCAGCAACTGCAGTGTGGAAACCGTTGTGGAATGAGCAATCACGGACGTATGATTGAATACGACCAATTTCAGTATCGGCTGCGGCATCAACGTTGTAGAACAAAATTTGTGCGCGCATATCATCATAATTGTCATATCCCTTTTGACCAAATCCTTTGAACTCAACACCACTGAACTGACCGGCGCCAGAGCGAACATAGAAGTGGCCGTTGAACTCTTGGGTGTAGCTCGTAATGACAACGCGTGCACCATGACTTCCATCTGATCCACCAGTTCCATCAATAACAATGTTACGCGTGAGTAAGGCGACCTCGGCACCTTGATTGAACTCACGGCCCAATAGAGTTTGTGATGTAGTAGATGCACCCAAATGCGGATGAGCTGCGGTTGTGTTTAGAGTAATCGACTTGCCCGCGATAGCAGTAATCATGAAGTATTCAGTATGACGATGGTCATATCCACTAGCAGCAATGGCCAGTTCGTCACCGACAACCCAATCATTGACATCTTCAGAAACGGTGATTGTGTCTTCACCAGCATTCATGTTGGTATCAAGTGTTGTCCACCATTTTCGTTGACAACCATGCATAATAACATTACCGAGTCCACCAATTGCTTTGCTGCCGATTGGCACGGAGTCAGGCAACGCACCAAATGACTGCGAGAACTTATCGCCATTGATCAACATGGTGACTTTGACACCGCATGGAATTGGATTGTCGGCTGTACCGATGATAAGTTGACCGTTGTTGATGTAGACTGTGTCACGTCGTTTGCGGCGTGCACCGAGATTGTCAGCGGATTGAGCACCTGTGTTCATGACCAAATGGTCGGCCTCGATAACGAGATGATCACCATCAGCTAATGAGTCTGATGCAATTTCGAGTGTACCTTCAAGGAAGATAGACGCAAATTTGAAATGCTTGCCAACGGACGCAACAGCAGCAGAATCGATGACCATATGCTGTCCAATTGAAATACTCAAATCGTCATACTCACTAGTGGTGGAGTTGACACAATCAAGATAGTTGCATTTGACCAGTTCTGGCGCCGGTGTTGGCGGTTCTGGTTCCGGAACAATACAGTCTTTGAAGAAACATTTGTAGAAATTCGGCTTGATGAAGTAATCCTGGCCATATGTGAGTGAGCCCTTGGTAACGGGATCCAGCTGCGGGTTCTCCTCATTGTCATTACCGTTGAAAGTGTATCGTATTGAGAAAGGTGCTTTGTCCATGTCCAGGTTGTAACTGTACGGAGCCAGCGAGCTTGGATCTGTTGGCCATGTTCCATTGACTTGAGTGGCTTCATACTCGTGGTTGCCCATGAGACCAGCTTCGTCAACACGTTCAGGCATGTCATGGCGGATGGTGAGCCAATCTCCGGACTCAAAGTCATCGATATCACCGGTAAATGAAATGTTTGATACATCTTGGTGTTGTTCAAAGTACATTTTATACTCTTGTTGTCCTTCAAGAAGTACCATCCATCCCTGACCACGTGGACGGCAGTTACGGAATCCAGATTTAGTTTGTCCCCATTGGTTTTCGAAAACTGCCATAGTGCCCTCCATCGACTGAGGAACAGCATTGTTGAACATAAACCGATGTAATTTGAAGTTCTCGCCATTCTTTTCGGCATCACAGATTTGAGCGGGATGTGGAGCATCTCCATCCAAGTCATATTTACCAGAACTGTCATCTTTGCAAAGATTGGGATTGAAGGCGTCAGATTTGGAAACAATGAATTTATTTGGTCCTTGGCCTGCGAATGAACCGTCAATGTCATACAACGCAGCTTCGTGTTCCCATGCAAAGGTTGTTCGACGGGCACAGTTGTCCCATTTGACATTCTTGTAGAAAGTGATTGCAGCACAATCGAACGCATTTGAACCATAACAGGGATCAACAGCAACACAACGACGCATTGGAAGCTCGTTCTTTGTTGGATAGGCTGATAAGTCAACTGAGGCCAAATCTGGCGTTGGCTCGTCGTAGTTGTAGAACGCAATGTCATCAACAGTAAAAGCGAACTCCTTCCATGGCGTTTCAATACCCATGTCACCACAGGCGTTCAGTTCTTGATCGCCATCCATGTGACCGATAACAATTGACCGCTTGTACAGCGAACCTTCCTCTTCAAGATCGTCAAGGGCGTACACCTTCAAGAAGGTTTCCTTCCATGACAAACCAGCTACCCAATTGTTCGCGGCGATGAAGTTGGTGAAGTGCATGGCACCACCAGTGGCAACCTCGGCACCACGGAGGCAGTGCCAAGCGAAGAATCCGAACATTGAGTCACGATCGGCTTGAGCGATAACTTCATTCGTACCAGGAAGAGTCTCGGGGATCTCGCCAAATTTGATGGCCTTAGCTTGAGTATCGCCACAAGCACCATTTGCCGTTGGTGTTAAATCAGTGAATACCCACATACCGTATTGACCCATTGAATGCGCAGTGTTGTTGAAAAATGCGCCAAGAGGTCGGTTCTTCACGCAGAAGTTTTGATATTGAGGATCTTTAGCGGATGGACCTGTTGGCTCATCTGGTGGATTGAACCAGAAACCAAAGTGAGTAGAACCGGCGGCACGGTTACCGTAGAAAATGTTGTTCGGGTTAGGAATCCAATAAACGGATGGCGTTGAATCGATGTTCAACAATGACGAGGATTTTTTGTTCATAATACCCAAGTTGTATCTCAAAATGTTGTCCTCTTCAACTGCATCTTCCAAGAAGAAGGCCAAACCCATGACATTGTAAATGACGTTGTACTCAACTGTCAAGTTGTGCACGCCATGCATCGTAAGTGCGCGGTTAAAAGTATTATGAATGGCGTTACCGCGGACGAAAGAGGTTGGTAGTGAGCCTGGTGTGTGGAAATGGATAGGATAACGCGCCAAGTTGAAAGCTTGACCAGCATGAGTGAACTCAGCGAAAGCAATGTGAGCATAGTCAGGCTTGTGAAGGAAAAGAATACCACCGAACTGGTCGGAACCCGTCTAAAAGTGGGAGGTCAGAGCATTATATATTTTTTAACAAAAAAAGTACCTCATGTCCATATCGGTTTTGGAAGCAAGTCTGAACACCCATTGCCAAACCGGCACCTAACTCGCACTCGGCAAGATCCTTCAAATGGTTCTTGTCACCGGTAAATACGATGTTACGCGACAAAAGACCAACTTCTGCGCGCATGCAGATTTCGCCTGCCCAGCCGAAGCCGAAACCGTTGTTTCCTGGACCATTGTTACAAACGGCAATATGACGGTGTTCAAGTGGCTTAGTTAGAGTCACTGTGTAACCATCGGCACTCACAGCTGCAATCTCCATCTTTTCAGAGCGGTGGAAATTGGTGATATCACCAGTGGCGGCAATAATGATCTCGTTGCCAACAAACCAGTCGTCCTTGACCGGATGAGTAAGTACGATATCAGTGTCACCAATCTCAGCTGTAACATCGAGTTCAGTCCATGTCGTCGTTTTTGGACAACCGTAGATACTGATAGAACCAAATCGAACAGCAAAGACTTTGGCGCCATAAATAGGGAGATTAATGCTGCGTTGATGACCATACATTTTGATAAGAGCATCACCAGAGCAGAACGGATCTTCTTCTGTTCCCAACTCAAAGTGACCACCATTGTTGATGACCGCGTAATCCATGTGCAGCTCAATACCATCGGCTCTATCCCAAATCATGGTACCACCGTCAATGATAAGCACAGCCAAGTGTGGCGTGGCCTCATCGAGCAGAATAACTTGCCCTTGTGGAATGACAATAATTTCACCAGCTTGCGGCTTGCAACTATCATCACTGCACCCCCAGGTATATGGCGAGCTCCATCTATCGATGTACCAGAATTCGACTCCATCGTCAATAACGGCGGCTCCTGGACCACCGCTGATAGTGACAACTGGTGCTGTTGGTGTTTGCGCCATTGAACGATCGAAAGCACTTGTTTCACAGACAATCTGTGTGTCGGTCACACTACTGACAGCGCAGTTTGAACCGTGGATAGTCACCTCAACATTAGCAACATTAGTACCGAACTTGTTACCAGTGATAGTCAATTGGGTACCACCAGCTGTACCACCGCGTACAGGGTCCAATGCGGTCACACTTGGAGTCAATGAGGCATCAACTGTGAAACCACCTGAGCGGCGTTTTCGTGAACCAGTATCGTCAGATGTAATGGTCTGGTCGCTAAAGCCAATGTCAGAGAGGACCAATTCAGGAGCGCTGCAGACACTCAAATCAATAGGAAGTGTCACAAATTTGATCTCTTCATTGCCATCAGCTGACGAAATAGAAACAAATGGGAGCTCTTCGCCGCAAACCATGGCCTTGGTGTTCTCAGTAAATCCAGTTCCAAATAATGTAATTTCGGTGCCACCGCCAGTACCAATTGTTGAAGGTGAAACGGAATCAAAGTCGAGTTTAAAGTTGATATCATGAGCGCCAAGTGCAACACCGTTATTATCGCGGACAATAACTTTGTAGTCACCAGCGCGTAGGGATGGAGCTTCAAATGTGATGGATGAAGCGGTGCAAGTCGAAGAAACTGTTTGAACAAGTTGATCTTGTGGTTCGCGTTGGTTCAGTAGTTTTCCATAATTGTCCGCGGTACATTCCAGCTTCCAGCTGATGTCAGCCTTGTTCAAGTCGTTGATATTGTCTTGATGGATCATTTGGAGCCAGTAACTGTCACCGTAGTCACCGTATGGCTCACCAGCATACATGTAGTAATCGCCACTGCGAAGTGCAGCCGAACCTGGAATGAAAGCATCTTCGTCAATGACCCATTCATGTTCCGTTCCAGTAATATCCTCAGCTTTCATCCACTGAACTTGACGGTCGGTGTCTAAGTTTGGATGAGCCGTCAAGTACTTGACGTCAAAGTCATTTCCGTAAAGTCGGCGCTCAATAAGGAAAGTGTTTTTGCCTTCCACGGGTTTGATTGCGACTGGTTTGCCGTATCGATTCTCACTGTGGCATCGACGGGGATTGAGCAAACGTTGATCATGACTATTGCCAATGTAACAGTGCTCAGCTGTGAACTCATTGTAAGCTGGATCTGTTGCTGCTTCATTTTCGCGGATATCGACAAAACCTAATGATTTCAAAAGACAAGCAGATCGGTCATTGTTTGCCAGCTCCTCACAAGTCGGAATACCGCACTGTGTAAGGATATGGTTTCCATCTCTGTCTTTAATATTTTCCATTGCACAGAATGTTCCAAAGTTGGAGTCCCAAGCCGCAGTACAATGATTTTCTCGCCCAACAAGGTAAAAGTTGTCATTGTTCTCGTTCCATGTCGTATCAGTCCATTGGGCACACTTGGCACCGGATAATGTAGTATCCTTCCAGCCAACGTAATCTCTCAAGCCACGGCTGTTACCTTCGTCCATTGTTCCATCAACGCAGTTGTAGTTGTCGGTGGGTCTCATACAATGCACGCGTTTATCCTCGTTGCCCTCGCCTTCACATGTTGCTTTGTCAGTTCCGACCACGGTGAAAATGTGTTCATCATTGTCACCACGGGCATTCTTCACGCAAGCCCACTGGCCGTAGTACTTGACGTATGTGCCGCGGCCATTGTGGTTTTCGATCCAAATCAAATATTCTTTGAAGTACTCTTCCAGTGCTGGTGTATTGATGTCAAGTGTAGCGGTTCTGTCACTCAGCTCGCCGCACCAGTTATCTGTCAGTTCGTCCCAGTTTCTTTCGCCTGAGATGCGCTTGAAGAAGTAGCATTCGTATCCATTACCATATCCATAATAATCGCCGTCTTCCTTCTGGATACATGCACATGTGTAGTCAAGTCCATCATCAGTTGGAGTACACGTTGCACGATGATGACAATTATGTCGGCCGTTTTCACATGGGTCACGTGTTTCGACAATCTCAACTTGCGAGGAGGCGCAGTCAAAGTTACCGTTCAATTCGATCTGCTCACCACCACTCAAACCACTATCAGCCTCAACATTGGTGATACTCGATGTCATTTCGGTGTAGGTGTAGTCGAAAGCATCTATGGCGGAGGCGATATGCTCATGAGAGACAGTCACTTGAGCAACACCGGCGTCGGATGCTTTTGGTGCACGGAACACAATTTCTGATGGGGTGACGCTAAGCTTGTAGCAGAAAAGACACAGAGCCGCTTGATTAGCATCACGCACAGTGACCACGGTGTTTTCGTCGAAACCAAAACCGGTGATTGTAATCAATGATCCTCCGTTAAGTCCACCCTGAGAAGGACTGATTGCCGAAGCATCCAATTTAGATTCGATGTCCATTGCAACGCTAGCTTGAACAGCACCAAACGTACCAACAGCTTTGACATGATGGTATCCAGTGCCAAGATCAGGCATAGTGCACTTGACGTTGTTTGGTCCCGAGTTATCTGAATCAACAACGCATTGTTCGCCGCCAATTTTGACCATGAGTCCATCAAGCTTTGAACCACTCAGAGTGATCTCGGTGTTGGCAGCTGTAACGACTGTTGGTGAAACAGAATTAATTTTAGGCGTGAAGTTGTCGGCAGTTTCAAGTGAGACACCCAAAACGTACGTGACGCCATTCACTTCAGCATAACCAGTCAGTTCTTGATCAGCTTCAGCAGCTGAGGTAGAAATGCGACCGAGTTTACACATGATCTGCTCATAGGTGAATGAGGTAAGCTCACAAGGGAACATGGCTCCCATGGCGTTAGCCTTGAAGTAAATCACTGGGTCGACAAAACCTGCACCGTCAATTGTAAGGGCAGCACCACCGATACGTGAGATTTTGTTCGGTGTCGAAGTTGTTGCCACTGCGGCAAAAGTAACAATTTCGCCGTTGTGTTCATAGTTTCCATTCTCGCCATTTTCATCAGTATTGGCGTAAATTTGGTTGTCGAAGTAAGCACGACCCATACCAGGCACAACAACTGACAATGACAACGGGCTGGTAACATCCATACCAGTGCCATCAATGTTGCACTCGAAAAAGGCTTGGGTGGCGTCAGTTACAATACAGGCATAGTCGCCGAATGTCACTGCGACGCCAGCACCACACTCTGAGGCGGCGGCACCATTCAGCCACACACGGACACGAGACAATGGAGACCAGGCATTGACATGCTCTTCATGAGCTGCATCGAACAATTTGTAGCTTGACAAGACTGGTGTAGCACCGTAAGAGTAAGTGACATAATGTCCAGCTTCAGCATTTGCCTCTGCCGTCGGTGTACCACGGAATGAACATGGGCCAACTGTTGGTTGTGCGTTAGATGAACTGCCAATGTGTGCAGCCTCAACACCGTTGATGTTGACTGATACACGAGATGGCTTGTCAGTTGCCTCAACAACTCGGATAGTACCAGTGGCAGCAATTGTTGCGCTATCGATTAATCCCGAGCTGTAGTGGTAGACGCCCAAGTTGTTGAAACGCTTACTGAATGAGCCTTCATTGCCTTTGACGAGCTCGGACCACATTTGAGTACCAGTCTGCTCGCCGGCATTAGCAACTTTTTGAATTTGGACTTGAGGTACAACATTAGGGATGCTCATCATCCACGACCAGTTGACCACTTGACCACGCTCAATTGTTATGTCGCTGGCATCAGCGCCATTCTTGGTAATACCGCGGGCAGCCAGACGCAAGTCAACGTTATTCGCATCATACGCGCCGGTCATACATGTAATGGAGCTTCCAGTCTTATCAGTGACTCGGCATGGAACACCACCAACACTAACGCCGAATGTCTCCGCCTCGTCACCGCCGCTGAAACCTGCACCACTGATGAGCAGTTCGGCACCGCCTTCAAGTGAAGAGAAGCTTTGGCTGACGCTGTTAACGCGAAGCTCAGTAGAAGCCGCCATTGTGTTGGCGTTACCCTTGTTGCAAACATAGACAACGACGTCAGAGGTACCGACATCAGCAGTGGCTACAGTTTCAACAACAATTTGGCTGTCAGACCATGATTTCACAACCGCCATTGACTGTCCAATCATCACATGGCCGTCGTTCTCACAACCATCTTCTGAATCGAATCCACTCCCATCGATGACAACTTCTTCGCCACCCATGACGGTGAATGAGTTAGCACTGATGGAGCTGACTTGAGGTGTTGACCCGTCAGCGATTCCAGCGTTTGCTTGTGTGGCACATTGAAGAGTTCCATATGTCACCTCGAATCCGGCCGAGTCACACTGGGTGTCGACGCCACCAATTTGGACAGTGACAACTTCACCAACGGCGAATCCCGTACCTGTCACAGTGACAACAGTTCCGCCGTTCTTAGAGCCGACCTGTGGTTCGTATGAGTGAACGGCAGATACTGAGGTGAAAGTTGTTGCTCCATTGTACTGAGCTGCACCAACTTCAGGAATGGCTACGCGAATAGAATGTCCATCGCTGACGGGAACATTACCAACAGTACACTGAATGGTCTTGACTGTGTCAGCACTGGTAATACCGGCAATATCACACGTGCACTCTGATCCAGAAACCAACACTTGCGTGTTCTCGAGTGTGCCGGCATATTGCTTCACATCGAAAACGACTGAAATTGAATCGCCCCGCGCCAGTTCAGTAGGCCCTTGGACATCGTCAAGTGTGATGGTATGGTCAGCACGCCAGGCGAAATCGCAACCATTGACGCATGAAGATCGTTGTCCGTTGGCGGTAACAACAACTTGTGGTAAGTGATGAGCGGTAGCCGTGACGGAGCCAGGCATGATTTGAGTGTGAATACCACCTTGGAAATCACGGTTAGCAAAGATCTCGGGTCGGAGATGGACGCTGTTTTGTGTGAACTCCATGTTGATCTTTGGCATGCGTCCGTGTTCTTGTGTTTTGATGTAGAAGTTGTAACCGTCGTTACACCAGCCACTACGAGAGACATAGATGTTCAAGTCTCCATCTTGTTCGTCGCCCAAGAAGGGCCACGTCTCAATCATAAGATTCTTCAGATCACTAGCGTAGAAGTCGCGAGTGAACTTGAAATTGGCCTCCCCAGCGCGTCCTTCCAAAGTGAGTTTGACATCAACGTCGAACTCGTCGTTGATAATGTCTTCCCGGAAGATAACCACGTCGGCAATTGTTCGTGTGTTTCCTGGACGCAGTAGATTGTAAGTCTCGCGAGTGTACTCTTTAGGAACGTCAACTCTGTTCATGTGAGATGCCTCGAAGTTGCCATAAATTTCAACAAAGTTTCCAGTGTAGTCATCACCTGCCGAAACTGGGGTCAACACGCCTGTGTAGCCGGCTTCTGTGGTGGGCAACAGTTTTGGTAGCGGGGCACGGTAGCCACACAGGGATTCACTGTTCCACGTTTTCCAGATGAAACGGACGACAACACCCCACCATCGACTTTTGTTGAAGTGGACATCAACGCTGACGGGGACTTGTCCGCCAAAGGACAACGGTGTATTGGTGCGAGTGACCGTGACTGTTTGACGCATGTTACCAATATGCAGCTCATCAATGTAAATAGGCTCGCCCTTGTCATTGGCAATACGAATATTTGAAATGTCATAGTAGTCAGAATCGGCATCCTTCCATTGGGAATAGGTGGCATCAAGCTCATCAGAGATCTTCATACAATGCCAGGTCCACGTGTTACTCTGGAGACCGACAGTGACCGTCATCCAGTTTTTGAAGGTCTTGTCATCAGTTTGTTTGTATGATCCATAGACTTGGAAGTATTGGATGTGACCCAAATAAGCAAAGCAGATGTCGTTCATGCTGCTGGTGCGGAACTTGCCACCGCCAACATGCGTATTCCAAATATCGTGATTGTGGACCTCGTGCGACGCACGGCCACAATAGCCATGACGACCATTGACGAAATGATGCTGACCGGGCCACTCACGTGCATTACTCTCGTATTGACCATGGTATAGTTGGGGCTTCATGAGACCACCATGCTCACATGTGGTTGTCAGCCAGTTGTCCTAAGTTCAAACAGTTTAGACCAGAAAGCAGGTGTCTTTTACAAGCAGTAAAGTGAACAGTGGGTTAGATAAGAGCAGGTTAGCGTAATTAAACTTTACTAAACGATGAAGCGGAGCAACACCACTTTCAAGTGAAAGACACTTTCGTTTTAACTGGTTCGAGAACACCAGTTCAAACGGTCGATTACAAGCCTTCCAAGTTTGCATCCTCAATTTTACTTATGGCTCATAAGTAGTGAGGTCTTGGTGGCCAGTGTTGTAATCGTGAAATATAAGCCCACCTATGTAGCTCGTTGGCTACTGAGCTAAATTTACCTTGATGTAGGCTTTTGTATCCTGTTTTATATTTAGTATTTTGACGATGTAAACAATTTAAAATCATTTTCGAAAATAAAAAAAGTAACAAAAGAAATCTGAATGGTAAAAAAGTGTACCTTGATGTCTTGTTCAAGACCATTATCATTCCAGTTTGTCGAGTCAATATTGTCTGTTGTAAAACACTGGTTATTGTCACCGCATTGCTCGATTTTGAATTGCACACCGAGTGTTCTGTCAAAAGTCTCGCCCTCACCAATTCCATTGCCGGCTTCCAAATCCTCGCGATCGACGCGCATCGTAATCCAAGTTGACTCGTGACGACCATCAGCATCGAACCACAATCGTTGGATATCATAAGCGTATTGGTCCTGGGGGAAGTGTTTTTTCACGCGTGTATCTTGCCAGATGCCAGTGTTTTCATCGAGTCCGTGATAGACAACACCAACAAGGGCACGATCATAGCCACCCCACTCAGTCGACAGTGCCTCCATGTAGACTTTTTCGCCTTTGACCAAGGAACGACGCTTTCCGCCTGACTCGTTAGAACGGTCCTGGCGGCCGTCAATGCTTATTGCCCATCCTATTTGAGCATCGTGAACGTACGAACCGTCATCGGCATTGAAATCGGTCTTGAGTGCCATGCGATCATCGGCAATAATGCTGAAAGAGTACAGACCGTCGAATGGCGCAATGAAGAAATTCTTCATCTGGAGCATGTATGAGTCAGCAGCTGTATCCTGACCGTAGAAAAAGTGATCTTTACCACCACTCATGTAGAATGCTGGATGAATCCACTGGCGTCCCGTATCAGAGAAGTAAGCAGGCGATACACGGCCATAGTCGTGAGCGTCCGGTGCCCATTTTTTAGTCATTGCGGCGCTGACACCACGATTACCACTGTACTTTGGTGGCTCTTGACCACAACCGACAACTTGACAGGCAACCCAAGAGTTGTCACGCTCTTGTTGACAGTAGGGAATGTGTTGATTAGCGGGGTCTGGATTGCGGCAAAATGTGCCCGTTTTGCATGCATGTCCACGGTTGGTCACAGCGGCATCGCCGACGTATGTTTCACCGCGTCCAGTATAGCAGTTAGTTTCGTCTGGGCGATTTGACCAAGGAATGTAACCCGCTTCCGAGTTAGCCCATGGGTACCATTTTTCCGAGCGCCAGGTTTCCTCACTATCGGCATCAGCTCCCATGTAGTCAATCAACCAGCAACCTTTCCAGTTTGGATCATTTGCTATTCAACAGAGTTCAGGCATTACACTTGGGTTCAAACTATTTTTGTCTGTACGCTATGTGAAGAGCGTTTGAAGTTTAACAGCCCGTTTTAAGGAAGTATGTTATTTCCTACATAAAAAATTGTTGACTCTGATTCCTTGGAAAATGTAACCGACACACGAGTAATCAGTCGCACAGATTTCGAGACAGCGCGCGCCAGTTCGGACCTCATCCAAGCCAAAATGAATCTTTTGGTACTCGGACGTGCTCATCTCGGGCGTGTCAACAAACAGGGCCTTTCTTTGCTCGACAAATGACAGTGGCTCTTCAGTACTTGCTGGGGTTCGACACTTGATCATTGTCTCGGTCATATGTTCAACTGCACATTCAACATCACCGACCATAACACTGACGGTGCCACCCAGACCGTCGCTGAGGAAACCGCTACCAGTGATGGTGACAACAGTATCGCCATCCAGTGAGCCGACATGTGGATGAACACTGCGGATCTCGGGGTAGACTTCGAAATTGGCCGGGTACAAGTCAGTATTGGTGAGGTAGTTGAGATGGCGTTTGTTTACGACGGCACGACCCTGGTGTGTGGTTTCGTACGTGAAGTTGTATGCGCCGGGAATGTTTGCCTTGACCTTGAAATTGATCAAACCATCGTTACCAGAGACCTTCTTGAAGGCAAGACGTTGATTGCGACCACAGTTAGGATGATCACCACAATTCTGACCGTCATTCAAATGAATCACCGCCTCAGCCTTCCAGCCATCATTATCATTGACAACTATTGATACGTTGTCATATGTTTCTCTAACATAATAATTGAAAAAGCTATAATAATATACAACGCAGTTCCTTTAGGTGACTCGTGGAGACGATTAGCATGGAAATCGGGAGCGTCGGAACGGCCGTGAACCTGAGTATAAATGCGACCCTTCATTTGGACAACACCGGGCACGCATCGGTAACGGACTTTAGTGTTGGGACATGTAATAGTGACGGTGCCAGTGGTGGGGTTAACTGTTTGCGCTGCATTTTGACAACGGAAGCCCTTTTAGACAGTTAACTTAGTTTGCTAATCCGACGTTTTTCGCGATACGTAATAATTACTTATTCATCTATTGTTACACACTTAGACAATGAAGCAACTGGGCCTGAATGGGATCAAGATAGTCTGCCGCTGGTTTGCCATCAGCATTTTCATTTGCTGAATTCTCATAGGGGCGGATGTTATCCGTGTTGTACACCTCAATGCCAATTGGATTCTGACAGTTTTGAAAGGCTGCACGATCTTCTTGCCAGTGACGCATGAAAGACTCGTCTTCGACACCATCCTCATTATCGTCCGTGTCGAACCATCTGGTGTAAAACTCGCCCTGGTAGTCGTACTGGCCGGCAGCAAGGGCAGGGGCAGATGCAGATGGGTAAAAGAAGTCAGCCGAAGGTGCGTGGGACTCGTAGAAGTCGAAGTGACCACCGCGCAGTTCTTCGCCACCATCAATGGTCATGCGCAAGTAGTGACGATAGAAACGTGGGACTTGTTGGGTCTCACAAATGATAAAGTCCTTGCCGTCCAGCGGCTCGGCATGAAGCGTCAACATGCGGTCGACTTTGCATGGTACCTTCCAGAAGTCGCCCTCGTGCTCCCGCTCAAACCAAATCAAGTAGTCCTCGCCCTCGCCTTCTGACTCGGATTGAGAGCCAGCGAGATCAATTTTCTTTGAGGCAAGATTCTGGCCATAGATGGTGACGTATGTGTTGCCGAGGGGTGAGCCCGTTCGCGGCGTGATACCTTCGATGCTTGGCGCACCGTCGGAACTACGGCGGAAACGACTGTTCGAACTTGGCGCTTTGGCTACCTGCTTGGATTGCCCGAACAGATCTTGGTAGCGTCCCAGAGGTTCTTGGTTTCCATCAAACATCATGCAAACATCACTGTGGTATGAATGCTGGGTGTCAGAGACCGACAAGCAGTATTCTCGGTCATGATCGAAGGCATGGTCAAGAGTACATTCCATGTATTTGTAGCCCGGCATGAACTCGGGCAAGTATTCAAGCGAGTTTTCGAAGGTAGTTTGATGCTCATGCAGACAGTCCAGCATGATTGTTTCAGCCAGACCTGGTTCAGGAGTGTCGGCTGGATACAAGCCAACAAAGACGGACGGATCATTTGAGAAGTATTCATTGTTGTACAACCACAGGACACTGTCAGGGCCAAAGGATCCATGATTCCATGTGAAACCAGCGTCAGCCCGATGGGACAAGCCCATCAGAGCGAGAATGCTGGAATAACACCGCATCGTCACAATATACTGAAGATAATTCGATAATTAGGTATTCTTTAAATTATCCTGAACTTGGCGTATAATTGACTCCAAAACCTTCCGCTATAATCGACTCAAATTTTGTGGGCAATTATTGACACCGTCACCAGTACTGTAGATGCTCAAGTTGGACTATCAGCTGTGTAGAGCCTATTGTGACGAAAGCATTTTTATGACAGTCATGTCAAGATAATTACGAATATTTATGCGCGACTATAAAGCTCTAAAGTTGAAGTAATTAATCCAGGCGAGGCACCTTTATAGACTATTGTTGTGAAACCGGGTAAAGGTGCTAGATGATCGAGTACTCGCATGTCAAATAACCTCCGTTCATCATTTACAGTAACCGGTTAAAGGCTTAAAGAAAAAGGCACAGCTTGATCAATTGGTATCAATTTTGTACCGTTCATGGGACCACTATTCCCACAGTGTTACATTTTATGTCCTGGCCAAAAAAAACGTATTAAACCGCGTTTTTTTATTATCTCACTGATGTACTGATTTATGGGCTACAAGCCGTTGTCACCTACAACTAAGTCATGATGCTTTCATTGCCAAAATGTTGCTTCTCTCCATAATTATTACTGTGGACTTGTGCATATCTCTAATTATACTAACCTTGTGCAGAGCAAGTGTATTTTTTTCAGCAGCTTTTCGTCTGAGTCTGGTCTTCTTTTATATGGGTGCTCACGCCGAAGGGGGCATCCTCCTATCACCCAAAGTTCTCTTCCTCTCCTCCGCTCAATAGATCTCTATCATCGAGAGCTAGAGAGAGACCAAGAGAAGGCCAACAGGTTCGCGAAGATCCTAGTGAATGAGGTGAACAGTGTCACCATGCAACAGACCTGGCGCCATAATTAGCATAAATCAAAGTCATTGTTTCGTAATTGACCTAAAACTCAACATGTGCTTATCATACGGCCACAACGTAGCTGACTTATCTGTAAACCAATGTCACTCGACCCGTCCGTGAAGTCAATCTGTACAAAATTGTGCCGTGGTACTATTACTGAGTAAAACTAGTACTGAAGATGAGAAAGGACCACTCGATGTCGATTTACTCCACCAAGGCGGCGTTGCAAGGGCAACTCGTTTCCGAACGATTAGAACCTCCGAATAGTAATTACTCGACCACCGCCGCTGTGTGTAGTGATTGAAAGATAGACTATGTCAAAGTCACTTTGCTCGAAGCGCTATCTTCGGTATTATTTACATTAACGATTTTTTCGTTCGTCCTGTCGAAAAATCCAACCACTCTGACATAACTAAATTAAAGCTGAAATTGGGCATGTTTTTAAGACTTTACAAGCCCGTTATAAGGGTCGCGATGACGTTTGCTCACATTTTGACGTGTTACGGACCATCATAAGGAGCAATATATTCACAGTGACTTCAAAAGACTATAACAAGTTATTAAGCCGTTACGGTAAATCAGTTCGAAAAGTCGAGAACAGTCAGCGTTTTTACGACACATTGGCGCGTCAGCATTTGTTGACATCTTGCCGATGCTTTTGTTAGATTTATGGACAGTCTTGAGAATCGGAGTGTGATTATGGCGACTCCGATTTCAACGCTGAGAAAAATGATTGGCGACAGACGTGCACCTGGACGTTAAAAAAGTCCAAGATTTTATCTCGTGTTCATGGTTAACCGGTTTGCATGGCTTAGAAACAAAAATAAACAATTAGACCGTGACCAAGTATGTACAGTTATTGGAAACGGGACACAGTAACAACGGGTCGTTCTCCTATGCAGCACGGAAATAGTTTCAAATTCACCTCGCCCTTGAATTACGCCTGGGGAGATTGGTAACTACAAAAACTACAGTATTTCTTTACTAGGGCGAAGTTATGTGAAAGTGACATCCATTACCGATATTGATCTTCATATTATCGTTTTTATCTTAATTTAAGGTGCGTAAAAACGTCTTAGACCCATTGTTAGTGCCGCCAAATGGGAACCTGTCCAGCGAATTTGAATAAACTTGTTCCGTTTGCCAACCCAGTGTCACCTGTTCGGAATAGTCTTTTCCGTTGGTTACTAATTTATGTTTGAAATCGTCATACTCATAAACACCGTACCCGTGTTGTAGGCTATTGTCATTTTTATTGAACAGTTATGTTTACACTGAATAGAGTGTGTGATTAAGTATGATCAAGTCTTCTATGGGGTTTATAAATACATGTAGTTTAGAGCCCCGGTTAATACCTGCTTATAAATAAAAATAGGCGCGACTGCGTGATTTGGCCTACGGTTTACTGTTAGACGACAGACGTCACATAGGGCGTCACTAGAAATAACTACAGTCGCGGAGACAGCCATGAGAGAGTAATGATTAGCTCCACTGACTTGCAGTAGCCACAACTCGATTGTTCGTATAAATAATCGTCTGTTTTGACAAAAAAGCTGGGAATAAAAACCACAGTGCCGGCAGGCGTTTTTGGTTGGCGGAAGATGTTTCCGTAATCCGTTACATGAAGGTTGCACCTGATATCTGAAAATCAATCAGCCCAGCTTCCGCCATGGCTTAGGGCGTCACCGACTGGCGAGCACCATCATGAGTTGAATACCTTCGTACTAATTATGTACAACATGAACCCATCTTATCAGCGTTCACCCGAGCTGCTCGTCACTTGTTGGTGGTAATCGAGACGAGACGCTCAGTATAAAAATATGCATATTTGTCACGACCTTGACATTCGTTAGTTTTCACGACTCAGCTGCGTTGATTTTGGTCTGGCGTGACTCTCGCGAAGTTGATTGCCACTTAGGTGAATAGTTGACATGGTACGTTTGTCTTCATCGTTGGCAGCATCGGAAGCAGTTTACGCTCAATGAACGTGAATTAGCCATCGTGAACTGGAGTCAACCACAACAGACAAGGAAAGGTGACGAATCGTCACTGACGATGAAATTGGCCAAGATTTCGCAACTAAAGTTACGCAACCGACGTTTTAAAAGTGAAAACAAACCAATAAAGCTGCCAACGCTTTTTCTAACTCAATAAAAGTGACATGATTAACCGTTATGGTGTCTTTCCGATTTTTATCTACTGGTCGTGTCCTGTTTTCTCTGCACTGGTCATTTTGGCACGGTAAGCTTCAATAGTCTGTACGTCTGCCAATTAAGTCTTAGGAATTAGATGGCAACCGATTGCGTGGCTTATACGTGAATACTGCCTAATAACAGAGACAAAGGGCCGCACCACCACGGGCGCATTTGTGGCCCATTTCGCTTAGTAATTTTCACACGCCCCGTGTCACATTAAATCAACTCAGCAGTATTATATCCAAGTTTATTTTAATTACGCGCTGAATAACTGTAAATGCTCCAGTCATCATCACCGAACGATGCACCGTCCGCCCCAGTATCGCCACTCTGACCGTCGCCCTCTTCCCCACCACTTTTTAAATCGTTTAGGAATCAACAGTAGCGAAAGCTGTCTCAAACCTTTGGTAGAGTTTTTGACCGACACGTAATTCGGTCAGAGAGTCAGAAAACTCTTCGAATAATGAAGCTCCATCATCCGCGGCGCTCTGGTTTTCTTCGCCATCCGGATTCCTAAGTTGATTAATTAAAAGTGGTTTCTTTTTGCAATTAGGCTGGTTGAAAAAAAGGTTTTTTTCAACCTAGTGGCAATCATTAGTCACACATCTTGGTGTCTCACCCAGGTCCCATTAATCCATTTTTGTCCCTTGTTAGTGTTAAAATTGTTGCTTCTAATTGAATTAAAAAATCGTGGCTCACATGTTCTGATCATTTGCGGCATCGTCATCATAAATGTCCGAGTTGAAGTCGTCTTCATCAGCTTCCGAAAAGTCGCCTTGATCAAAGTCGTCATTCTCCTGAGAAAGGGCGGATAGTTAATCGTGATTTAACTAGCGAGTCACTGTTAATAATGATTTTCAACGAATTGTGTGACGGTAGTCGTGAGATCGTGAGTTAAAAAGCATAACTTTTGTGTTGAAATTAAGCGAGATCACTTGAAATTTATAGGTGTAGAAAATGGGCGGACGGAAAAATGAGAGAGGCGACAAAAAAGACGAAATCGGTAAAACATTATCTAATACAGCAGCTAGCTCTCCATCGATTAGATTGTTCTTGAAAAAGTGTTATAGTCAGCAAAGACTCAAAATAGTAGTTACATCATCATCCGCATCAGAAGCCGAATCGCCATAGCCATCGGAGCCGAATTCGAGTGCTTCGTTGTCATCGGAATTGTCATCTAATAAGAAACGATTAGATTATTTGGAAGTGGCGCGCTATTCAACATGTATTAGGTTGGATCAAGCAACAGTCAAATAAACTTGCATTAAATTGGTGCTGGTGTTATTTTTGGTGTTACTCAGACACAGAACAGATCAAGTCCACATCAAATCTTGGCTTTAGTTTGTTGTTTTTTTGGCTAGAATACCACCTGACAAATCACCACCACCATCTTCGGATTTTTCCTCTTCACGGACCTCGTTCATCTCACAATGGCTTTCAAAAATGGAAAACGAAAAAAGTTCCATTTTATTTTTTAAAAAAGTTAAAAAGCCAAAATCAGATCGGTGTTAAGAGGGTGTCTTTCTAAACAAGCGAATAGATGGATCAAAATGCTCTTAGTTTAATTGACTGTTTCTTTAGCCTAGACTAACTAAAAATAAAGAAACCGACAAAAAACGTTTACCTTCGACCGACGTATTGGTAAATGAATCGCCCGATGAGCTGCCACCCTCGCTTGACGAGCTCATATCAGAATTATCGCCAATGCATCTGTAACAGAGCAAGTATAATTTGCTCTCCTTTTCCGGTGGCTCGTATTGAACGGCCCGTCGGTACTGTGCCGCATATTGTAAAGCACGACGCGTGTGTGATACTTTTCGATGCCACTTGCGCCCGGCTCCTTTTGCCGTAACAATGCATTTCATGTCGACCTTTTTGGTGACGCGACCAAATTTACATGGCAAGCTGCACTGAACGAGATTGACATTGCCGGCCTTATCGCGGATGCAGTGCGAGTGGACGGCAATGTTAAATCCTTCGAGTGTGATGCCGCGATCGCGCGTGACACCTTCGAACAGGTTGATGCAATACAACGAATCGGACTTGGTTTGAATAGCGTTTAGCCATGATGTCAGATGAGTGTGTCGCGTTGCCTTGCGCTGGTCGATTTTCGCCTGATTGGATGGGTTTGCAAAAAGTACAAGTTGAAATCTGTTTTAACCTGTTTTTTCGGACAGCGCTCATAGTACTCAGCCTCCTTGTCAACTGTTGTTGTTGTCGCAGTTGCTGAAGTCGTCGTCGTCTCTGTCACTGTTGACTCAGTAGACGGAGCGGTGCACACGGCGGGATTATAATTACGATGGCGCATGTTTTGCTGAATCTTTCGGATCCGCCACACGTTTCGTTGAAGACCGCTATTGATGCGCTGCTTTGTCTTATTTTCAGTTTTTACTGAGACATCCAATGACGAGGTCGATGTTTCTGAGGTCAACAACGAATCTGATAAATGTAGTTGGAATGAAAAAACGTTTGAAGTTACCTGAGAGACTCAGATAGTGCGTTTGCAGCGCGAATCTGTTTGTCAGAAAACTTTTATCAAACGATATACACTTTGTTGGTCGCGCCCACTTTGCCGTTAGACTTTTGACAATGTCACAATTTTCAAAATTCTCGATATCATGCTCAAACATTCTTTTTTTAGATTAATTGCATTTGAATGAGGGGCGACTGCTCAATCGCTTGGCGAAGGCATGCTCATTGCGGTGGCTAATTAATAAAAATTGATCCCGAAATATCCATTTAGAGAGGTCATTTCGCCTTTCAGGGTCATTGATTAGAGGACAATAACGCACACCAGTTGAAAACGTGATTTATTGCCAGGTCGGCGCGAGATGGCGAAAAGTTGAATTTAAAATGTGATTAATTTCAGATAAACAAATTTTTCATTAAACGAAGCCGAGTTCGCCGCTTTTGAGCTGGGGTGCGGTCAGCGCGTTTGATAACAAGTCGTACTTTGTACACGTGTTGAGTACGCCATACTTTGAGTCGTCACTCAGCGTATTGTTCATTGCACTTGCCGTTATTTCGCGCAACAATTTCTTTAATTCATCAGATTTATTACACGCGAGTTCTATCTTGGTGTTCAGCTTATCATTGCTTTCTTTTAGTTGTTGCATTGTTTGCTGCAAATGATGAATTTTGTCATCCTGAAATTTGACATCAAGTTCAAGTTCATTGCGTTGGAGCTCCGTGTTCAATGATTCAAACAGCTTATCGCGACTGTGCTGTCCTTCCAGAGTTCGTTCAATTTCTTTGTACTCAAGCACTAAATCGTTGATTTCTTTGGCTTTCACTGCATTCAACTTGGTCAATATCGGAATAGTTCCCAGTTGATTCTTGGTATTATCCGTTGCCTTATCATGGAAGACGTTAATCTCTTGTTTGGTCAATCGTAAGTTTCGTTTCAATTGTGAAACTCGATTCAACAATGCAGTTGACTTGCCATCTGCCTTAGTCAATTTCCGTCGCAGCCGTTTATTGTTGATAATTTGAACCTGGGAAACGCGCAGAATTTGTGGCCGCGAGAATTGACTGTAACTTCGATGCAACTCATCAATGCGCGTTTCCATGTCTACTTTGTTTCGCTCGACGCTGTAAACCATTTGCTAAATTACATGATGAACAGACTGTTCACTGTGAACTCGAACGCGTTATTTATTACCTTGGCCTTTTCGTATAGAAAATCCGTATTGCGTTTCTCATTATCACGCAACATTTTCTTATGTGCTTCAATTTGTGCATTCAACTTCGCCCGAGCTTTTCGAATCTGATTTTCTGATTTTGTGTGTAATGTTCAGTGTCGTTAGTATAACTAAGAATGCTCACCTCGTAATATTTTGAGCTTTCTTGGTCGATTTTGTTGAAAGCATGCGTAATTACGGACAGTTTTTCTTTCAGATCATCAGCTTCAGCTTCCAACTTGATATTCATCTCATTGATAACTTCTTTAGACGTTTTCAAGTGTTCCTAGATCCTTGTGTTGACAAAGTAAAATTAATAAGACGAACTTACTTCTTCAATGTCAACCATCAAATCAATTTTGTCTTCTTTAATGATAACTTTCTTTTCGATGAAGTCTTTAATGTCTTGTTGGGCACTGCC